>JAVSBS010010294.1:178097-205077 GCA_033124195.1 Coracias cyanogaster
AGAAATTCTTTACTGAGAGAGTGGTTGGGCACTGGAACAGACTGCCCAGGGAAGTGGTGGAGTCACCATCCCTGGAGGTGTTTAAAAGACGAGTACATGTAGCACTTGAGGCTGTGGTCTAGTGGTTAGAGACATGTTAGGATGAAGGTTGGACTTGATGATCCTAGAGGTCCTTTCCAACCATAATAATTCTATAGTTCTATGATTCTATGATTTATCTTCAGTTTAAAACTGGAAATATGATCAAAAGACTGAAAAAGAGTTGTTAGCTGGAAATGAATAATTAACCTGGAATGCCCTCTAAACTGTTCAGCCTATAAATTTACTAGAATAAAAAAAGCGGAAAAATAACTTTCTAACACAGTTCCTCTTACAAGCAATTGTCAAAGTTTTTTTAAGCATTTTTATCTATTCAGAGAGCAGATCTACTGCCAAACTGTTTGTACATCTTTCCTTTTAAATAAAAACCTTCTTTAGATCCCACATTGAGAGGTATCACAAACACAACCCATTCAGAAGAGCACACAGACCTCTAAAGGCTTCTGAAATCTTTCACCCATAGTAAGAGCCTTAAAACTTCCATTACTTTCTACTTATAGTAAGGTTTGGATTTGGATTTCAATCAAATTAGGCTTAATGTTCCTGGTACTGTAACAATTTCAAACAACAATAATTTTCATAATTCTGTCCGAAATCTTTTCAATCGTCTGTCTTCCTGTCAAAGTTGTGTGGTTACAGCAGGGCACCAACTGTAGGTTCTCAGAAATACTTCAAAAGTTACACTGACGGAGATGCCACCTGTGAATTCTGCTTTAGCATATGTTCAGTGTATAAAGTTGTTTAAGTGCTGTACAATAAATAATAAAGAAACACATGCTTTCCACACATTTGGAAGTAAAGTCATAAAAGCAGTCTTCTTTTGGCTAAAGTGCAAAAATTTACACGCAAAAAATGTTGAAAATGGAGAGCCATAAAATCCACTACACAGACAAAGTTTTGTGTGGCTCTTCCTCCAGACTGATAATAAGAAGTTTTAAAAAATAGACCATAAAATACCGAAGTTGCTTGGTAAACAGGGTCTTTTGTAGCTGTGTCTCCATCTCACATGCTTGTCTGTATAAGAGCCAGCAGCATGAGGAATAAGCCACAGCAGTACTTCAGTACCTTCATTAACACAGAATCCAGAATACAAAGGGCTCCAAAGCAAGTGGAAAGTGGATTTATGGTGTCAGTACAGGCAACACATTTTAAAGAGCTGTAGTGGCTCTACAGTAATTAATAACTTCTTGGGATAATTGTTCACAGAGTATTTGGCTTGTGGTGACTCTCAGGCAGTGATCTTGCAGAAATAAGTAATTAGAAACTATTACAATAAGACTAAGATGGCTTTGCCAGAACAAGCATTAGATGTAGCATCATCCTTCAGGAAGAAATGACGGGTGAAGGTGTGAGCTGTGACCCCACCAGGTCTTCTGCAGACACCTTTGGCAAAACTGCAAGTATTCTCCCAGAGTAGGGCACTCTGGTCTACACACACCCCCTGTGTGGTTCTGCAGTTGGTTGGTTCATGCCCATGTCCAGCAGGGCAGCTACCACTGAGGGCTGGAAGATCTCCAGGGTTAGTGCTAGGAACGCTGCTCCTTGTACACGATGTAGCACAGATCAGTACAGTTTGGCTTTGGTAGTGTGAAGTATCACCATACTGGCTGGTTTGATGCTATCATTTTCTACAATGCCTGCATCATTTGAGGAGCTTTTGGTATGTCAGCTGGATCACAGGCTTTCCATTTTTGTCTACTGAAGGAGAAGATTTCTCCCCGGCTGCTCAAGACCAGTGCTCCCTTCCTCTCAGCTTTTGAGTGAACTGAGTAGAGGGAAGAAGTAGAAATACATGGAAAACTTGTAATGATACTTCAGTTTTGAATGCTCATACACCCCACATGACTGACATAAAATCACTCAACAGATAAGAAGTGTGTGTAGGCAAAACCACAATCAAATCCTCCCTTGCAGTCTGTAGAACTGTCTAGTAAGGTCTGAACTTCTCTATCTGATCATATTATATCTGAAGGCATCTCAGTTCAAATCATTTCCTGATTAAAGATAACATATGGGACCAGACAGAACTGAGTCTCTCCAGAGCTTTAGACTGATCGCACGTTCAGCACTGACTCACTACAGAACCCTTTAACAGGAACGTTATCGAAACGCTGTGTCTAACGCAGACACCAAAACTAAACTAAACTTGCTGGGCTGTGTCTAAAATCAGCAAACAATGAAACAAAAGAATTCATATACTCTACAGAAAGGATCTCTGAAGGGCACTTTTACCCTGGGAGCCAGCTTATCAAATACTGTTCCAGTCTGGAAGTTCAGAAAGGAAAGGAAACATTAGCATTTTTCAACTTTAAGAAAAAAGGGGAAAACAAAAATCTTTGAATACTACTCTCTTTCTCAGCACCGGATTCATTATACCAGGTTACCATAAATGCATTTATTCCTGGTTATTGCAACACTGGTGGGTTAATATAGGGGGAAATGTGCTAAGGAAGTCAGAGTTTATCTGTACTATTCCTACAATGTGGGTGACACGGTAATAACTTTAATTTCTTCATTTTCAATATAATCTCTGATATAGTTTTTTCCCTCTGCTCCAAATTACAGTATAAAATCCCCCCCAAACTGCAAAAATACATTTATATTTTAGTCTTTTTGCATTTGTTATATTTTTTAATTACTTTATCAGGCCTTAAATCTTAACAATGCCCTTGCTCTGTCTGAAAGAAGGAAACTAAAAGGCTGCGGAAAGAACATTTAGTATTCAATCCTTATAGCTGCAAAATCCAATGCACCCAAAGGAACACAAAAAAGAATCAACATCAGATGTACATTTCAAACACATTACACAAGTGATCAAAGAAAAAAGGGAAGAAATCTAAAGTGAAGCTACTTGCATAACATTGAGCCTTTTAAGTGGGATAAGTGTGTTTCAGACTGTGCCCCTAACGTGACATTTTAACCTTAAAGATGTGTGAGAGCTTCTTAAAGATATATAATAAACTATGAAGTCTGTTATATCACTGAAAGGACCAAATAAACAAATACACATCTTTCTTTTCCTGCCAAAAGTGGACATCACACCAATCCTGGTGATGCACGCTACAGATTTCAGAACATTGTCACTTTTTCTGGACAACGAAACAAAACCACAGAAACCACTAGGAGAAGCAGCCAAGTTCAGCCACCATATTTGGGCATCATGATCCTATAAATACACACGCAGCATCCAAACAAGGCTACGATTGTCATTCCCCTTGTACAAAAATGATTAGTTGTACTATGCTAATAATATCCTCTGAAACACCGAGGAATCAGAATCAATTTTCATGTAATAATACCAGAATGTGATTCCCTACTTCAGTAGTAACATTCTGCTGTAAATGTGCAGCAAAGATGTGTGCAGAGAAGGCTCGGTAATACAGATCCAGAAAATTATGCAGCTTCTAGTCCAACCCAGTTACCAGTGAGGGCAGGGGAAGAGGACACAGGAGGACACATACTGAGCTACGATGGCTTACGCTGATAAAGGAGCTGGCTGGAACCACTCCTCCTATGAGCTCATTACATACTGTGAGCATGATGCTATCACAGAAGTCCTTAAAATGAGAGCCAACAACATAGATTCCCGTTAATTTGCTTGACTCAAGAAGAAAAAAAAAAAAAACACAAAACCCACACTTACACTGAAAGCTTTGTCTTCATTCATATCAATGAAGACTACAATATACAATATGTTATCACAAGAAAAAGCACGCCACAAGAAAAACCTCTTGATTTCATGGAATTTAAAGAGAGAGAAAACTGGGTCAATTTGATATACCATCAGGACTCTTCTTTGTTTATCAACAAATACCATGCACTACTGCCCATAGCTCAATTTTAGAAGTGTATTATCTAGCAGTTTTATAATTAAGATCATTTTTACTACTGGAATAATATAAACCTTGATAATGTTGAATGTTATCCTTGTCCAATGGGAGGCATCAGAGTTATGATTTCTAGGCACAAGTGGTAATTGGATTGGAAGGCAAAGTTCAAGAAAACAGTAATATTCTTGTGTATTAACAGAAGGCCTGTTCTGCTCCGTAGTGCACTACCCAAGGCCATTTCCTTCCTTAATATTAAAATTCTAATCAGCCTTCATTTCATCTACAGAAATTTATGACCTAGTCCAAGTTCTGTGTATAGCTTTAGAAACAAACAGATCTGGAATATGAGACCCAGCCTGTTATAAATTCTTAACTATAAAAATCTGTACATGCACAAGCGGAGAATGTTTAAAACACGCCGAGTTCCATGCTGTGCAACACAGTGAATTACTGCTATAAACACTGCCAATGTCTTCGTTTCTAAATGCAGCTGTATTAATTACAGATTTGCTGTTAGCATCCTAGATATAAAACACTGAGAAAAGTGGGCCCACTCTAGATGAAATGAAAACGGAGAACTATAACCACAAAAAGAAATTCCTTACAAATTTGTCTTAAGCAATGCTTTCCAAACTGCGGGGCACTCGCTACAAGCAATGAACCTCTTTTTTCTAAGTGGCTTGTAAGCACTGCCAGAGAACCTGAGCACGTTCTCCTAAGTGCTGCTGCTGTTCAAGTCGGTGCCTTTGGCAGGACTTGTGTTTGAGGACTTACAGAATACTGAAAAGTAAGCTGTTTCTTCTAAACAGAGAAAATATTTAACTCACTCAACTCCTTAGCTGTTTTTTACTTTCGCTCCAAAAGTGACGCTTGCCTCTGACTTGAACATCATATCTCAAAATCAAGCCAACAGCAAAAAAAGGAAAAGGAAGCCTAGAAAACGGAACGAAAGCATGTTTGCTCTGCAAGGTAAATCAGGGAAATGGCTAGAAGGCTGGAATTATACATCTGAATGCTTAAGTCTCCAAACAAAATATTAAAACATCCAGTTCAAGCTTCAAAGAGCAATTAGCAAAGCCTGAAGACCACAAGTCTGAAGGTATGCGTCTAGTCTTCACGCCTCCACACAGCTTGAGAGCACGAATTCATGTCAAAACAAATGGGTGGGCCGCTTAGAACTGCGATGTAGCAACATCAACCACACCACTTCCTCCCCGTTGCAAAATCCCATTCTTCCTTTCTGTCACAACATCACCTTCAACCCACCTCCAGCTTCTCCATTCATGAGCACTCCATCCTCTGCCTCCATTCTACAATCCTTACCTCCAATAACGCTGACCACTAAGGACACAGAGACAGCTCTCTGCTGCTGCTCTCTGTTCCGGCAGCAGGTTAGTGGAGAAATAATCCCAAGCCATCAGGCACATGCCAGAAGGGAGGCAGTGCTGACATCCCAGCTGCAGCTTCTCAGGAGGTGGTCATGTTCAGATGGGCCAGCTGCTTGGCAAGCGAAAGCCCACGCTCAAACCCGCTAGTGAGGCAGGAGGCACACATGTTCCTGCACACATGTTCCCACACACACGTTCCCTTCTGGGGAGCTGCCCGGCCAGCAACGGGGCCACTGCCCCTGCAGCACCCGCTGCCCCTCGGCTGCTGGGACGTGAGATGAAGCACCCTTCTGGCTGGCAGCTCTGCAGGGCTCTACAGACACGTGAAGTGTAAGCTTTGTGTGTGCCTACGTCTGTCAATATAAGTAAAGTCAGGCCAGCCTACAAGCCTGGGACATTGCACAAAATACAGAATGGGATGGGCTGAGCCTTACAGTGCATGAACAATTTTCAGCAAGCGCTGTCAAAAAAATGGAAGGTGAAGTGCAAGAAACTGCTCCAGCTGGTGATGAAACCACTGCTAAGGAGTCCTGCTGATGTCCCTGGGCCATAGCATTGCCTTCAGACACCAAAATCAGCTTTTAAATCTAGAATAGCTCCACTGGTCTTACACCAAACTCAAACTGGTATCCTGCATTACCCTGGGAGAGTGGGGAAACAGAAGGAGGAAGAAAAACCTCACTGCTATGCAGTTTGGCAGCAGAACTGCCTAAACCATCAAGTAAAATTGCTTCTTCATTATAAGGTCATTTTCAGTATTTTGAATGCAATTTCCTTAATACTTTTCCTATCTGTAAGATACGCCTGACAATTAGAAGCAGCTCTGCAGATGCCCTAAGACTGATCTGCCTGCGTGTTATCTGGGCAAAAATCTTGATTTGCCAAACTTAGCATCCTGTACATGCTGTACTGGCAGGTGCTGCTGGGGCTACTTATATTTCAGGCTGCAAAAGCAGTTCACTGATTGACTAAACTATATTTGGGAAAGCACCCCAGCTCTCCAACTTTCTCTGGAGTCACCCTCAGCATTTAGGAATAAATACATAAGAAAATTCACAAAATACCACCGCAAACAAGCGATTATAAAAAGTTGAAGTAAAAAATGTAATTAGATTATGTAATTTATAAGCTTCATTGTAAAAGATTTCTACAAATTGGAGCCTGTAAATGCATCTTCATTTATATAACACGTAATGACAAAAATCTCAGAGGACATACTGGCAGTTTAGGCTGCCCTTCAATGATAGAATACACATGCAGACCTTTTGGGGTGATTTTCCATTTTTTCTGTGATATCTCCATTTTTAAAATAAAAGGAAGTATTTGCAAGTTTTGCTTTCTTTTTAACAGGGTACAGCTATGGCAAAGACTGTTTTTCCATCGTTTTTTTAACTTTACATTTTTAAAGCATGCCAGCAAATACCTTCAGAAAGGAGATGGCACAGTGTTTATTCTGCCTGCTTACTCTGGGTTAAGTTACGCTTAAAAATAAATTTAGAAAACCAACAAATAATGCCCTACTTAACTGCTAAGCACATACATTCCAATGGGAGACAAAATGCCGGGAAGAACAAGGAGGTGAGAGGAGCCGACACACACTATACGTATGAACTCAGAACTGAAAAGTTTAGTACCGTAAGAAATTGTCTGTCAGAGAAATTAAGATTTATGTAACACAACAAGTTACAGGCAAAGGCACTAAACTCTGACACTAATATTTGAAGTGACTTTATTCATGGAGAGCAGATGTACAGGGCTACGACACAGTAGCAAAGGTATCTATTACTTTGAAATACCAGGCGAGTGACTACAAACCTGGCATTTGTGCAGATCTGTGCTATAATCTAGCATAAAAAATATTAATTGAGAAGCATAACAAGTTAGGCTTGTCAGCCTTAATATTTTCTGGTGATTTGAACAGGGCCAGAGAATAAGATAAGCATCTCTACAAATCCAGTTGGCTCTACTTCAAATCCAAAAGCTTGTTTCTAAGCTGCACAAGAACAGGAGCAGACGTAAAATCAAATTTTGAATGTAAAGCCAACCTGGTTCTGCACATCACCCTCTATTCTGAATCTTGTCGGCAGCAACAGTTTCTTGTGAGCTCGCTGTCCTGCACTGAAATACCGTACATCTTTTTTGCATCTTAGGGACAATCTATAATTTGTCATTTTTTAAAAGTTCTGCATTTTTAAAGTTTACACTAATGAAACTGGCACTGGCACTGATGAGTTAAAAATAACTTTAGCATTCTTTGCAGGTTTTAGGGTGCTTTTTAATCAAGCTGTTAAGTATTCCCCATTTACCAGTGCAGATCAGCTTAATTTGCTTAGCAGCTAAAACTTGGAGCGAACAACGGTATTTTCAAAACAAATACATCAAGTTAAAGCGAGGGCAGTTGTGGTTCAGCTGAATCATATGGCTCCAGATTTCAAATCTAAGCTAAGGAAATAGAGGTTATGACATCCTGCAGCTGGGACAAGTAGTGTTCATAAAGCAATGCTAAATCAAGACCACTTGGCCAGCTCAGGCAGTTGCTTGTGTGGAAGTGAAAGATCCCATGAGAGCATTAAAAAAAAAAAAAAAGGAAAAAAAAAAAAAAGATAAGATAAGAAAAGAAAGGTTTTGGTGTCCCAGCCAAACCCCCCTTCCTTCACTTAATGCTACCAGGGACTAAGTTTCTTCAGAGCAAACGACTGTGGAAGGTTGCTGCCAAGTAATTGCTACTGATTTATTTACATCCAATCACAGAGAACAGGAATTAAACACTTTTCAAAATACACAGGCAAGTTAATTACAGAAGTTCTTCCCATGCTACGCAAATGCCAAGTGGCTGAGCTGCCGCTCGGTTGTTTTCTGAAAGATTAGTTCAGTGATTTGATTCACCATAAGGCTACGCAAATGCAAATACCAACAGAGAGATACAGCAGCAAGGAGAAGGAGCTGGGAGAGGTAGCAAGGCTTATAAGATACATGTGCTGGTAGTAGGGTCACACACAGATAAAAGTTTTCATTCTGTCTGGGAATCTCAGGACAGAAAAAAGGATTGGGTGTGGAAATAGCATTTTCCAGTCTTCTATTCAGCAGCATTTTAAGATTTCTCGATACAATAAGCATTAATAAAATACCTGAGACTTGACATTTTCATTTAAAGAAGGTGAAAAAAGTCTGCTTTCTAAAGGCTGTGAGACAATACTGGTGGCTGGAGTAGAGGGACCTTTCACTGCTTCCCCAAATACCAGAGTAACTGCGCCTGTAGCTTTTTTTTTTAGTTCTTTTTTTTTTTTTTTTAAAGCAGAGAGGAAGCATGAAACAGTAGTACTGATTGGAGACTTTCACGACACTATCTGGATGCCAATGTCATGTTGTGTAAACATGTAGATCCATTAGACAATTGTTGGAAGCAGTGAATTCTAAATTTGATCTAGTGATAGGACCCATGCTGTTTGGGGGGGGAAAAAAAAAAGAAGGTTGCGAAACCACACAAGGAAAATGTTTCAGACTTGTTAAAAAAAAAAAAAGTACAATGTGAACAATGATGTACTGGATGGGCAGCACATCTCAGCCTCCGGAGAGTCCTGAAAGACAGAAAAAAAGACCTGAACTCTGGGCTTTCAAACTGCTAAGTAAGTCTATAAAATGTCTTCCAACCTGAAAGGATAAAAATATTTTCATAGAGAAAAAACTTATATTCACGTGCAGAATAGCAACGAATTTCCTTGCTAAAAGACAATCTGCAACAAGGATTTCTATCTGTTCCCCTGTTTCTAGTGCACGCTACTGCCTGAACCAATGAATCCATTTTAGCGAAGCCCAAGCTCTGCAGTATCCCCGGCGACACTGGTGCGGGGAAGGGAGTGGTGGTTAACTGCCTTCCTTTGGTTTGCGCTGCCAACACAAGGCTTTGTGCTTCATAGGGCTAAATGGTCTAAAACACACGTTGAAATTAACTCCTTCATTAGCCCTACAGCTGAGACTCCTTATCTCTTTCATTTTTCTTCATTATAGCCCTGCGAAATTTTAATGTTGTGATTCAGAATTATATATGATTAATACAACACATTTCTTGGATTTGCTAGGATACAAAACACAGACCTAATGAATAAAGTTCTACATTACATTTAGAAATGTGGTCCATTGTTTAAGCGACCTAGAAATACTTTGCTCAAGCTCTGTCCATGTTACCAGCTTCACTTCAAACTGATGAACCAGCTTTTTATTCCACCCAAGCTGCTTACATTGAACAACAAAAACCAGTGGGTTCAGCTCCCAGCAAAACTGCAAACCCACTTGAAGGCTGTCACTACAAGACTTGTTACTCATCTCCGCAGGCTCACAGACGTGAAGAGCGGTGGCAAAGCTCAGCATTTCAGTTGTGATTCATGTTGTGATTTAATCATTCCTGAAACATTGTTTACTACCTGAAAGAAACTGTACTTCAACAACAAGGATCAGAAAGCAAGAAAATCAATCTAGAAGAGTTACCAAGTCACTAAGGAGAAAGGCAATGAGATATATGTTGTCCTTGTGAATCTGTAGTAGATCAGCAGTAGCAAAGCTTCTCTTTGGTGACCACAGTGGATAGAACGTTTCTCCAACCCACTCCTAAGAGCTCTGTGAGCACATGACAGTGGTCCTCGGAATGCAGATCTCAGTACTGCACCTTGCCATGCACATAAATTTGTGCAACGTAGCCAGCTACATTCAACGACAATTCCCATCTCTAATTCTAGTCATATCCATACATCCATGGATATGAGGCCACAGGACACAACTAAGGCACTGAAGGACTGCATCAGCCAACAGAAGCCATCTCCTACGGCCTGACCCTACATGGCTGGAGCTCCTGGAGCTCCAAAATATAGTACAGCTGTTCTACACATGGGACTTCAGCAGTGAGAGGTATCAGCCAGGCCTCTTCACATCCACCAGGTTAACTACTTAAATCCTCCTTCTCACCTAACAAACAGGGAGGAAAAGAGCTCTCCACATCCATTTTATGCTCTACCACACGGGGAAGCCACCTCACTATGTCCTTGAAAGCAACTGAAATTTGTATGAAAGTATAAACAGAAGATCTGCTGTTTCTTTGCATGAATTTTTGTCACATTCATTCTAGTGTTTGAGAAGAGAGGGCAGCCAGAGACTGTGACCAAACAGCCAGCCACTATCACAGGGGTTCATGACCGCTAGAGTTGGTGTTAGATGACTTCCATCTACGCAACACATCACAAACGCACGTTAGCCATGGAAAGCCCTTTCTCTTAAGAGCAAGACCACATAATAAAAACAATTTGTGCTTCCATTTACTATTCTTTATCTAATTACAAAACTAAAATTGCAAGCAAAATACTGGTTGCACTGTTTATTTTTCTTGGGTCCTTTAATGCCAGCCACAATATGTGAAACAGAGGGTGAGGAGAGGACAAGCAGAGCAGGGAACTGGGTGGCTCTGACTGTAACATGTGGCAGCAAAGACCTGAACCAGTGTTAATAGTAGAGAAAAGGAGATGAGAAAATGTGCACCAGAAAGAGATCAGATCTTCTACAGACCAGTATTTTACAGGCTGCTGTAAAAAGAGAGTTATCTGAAGCCATTTCTTCCCAAATAAAATATTCTGCTTACCTCAAAATTCAATCATAATTAAGTACTCTTGAACTAGTCAGTCTTTCTCCTTCGGGAAAAACTCATCTATTCCTCAAAGTTTTCTTGCTCTCCAAATATTACTGTTCAATCATTTATCTAAGCTGAAACACTTAAACCTCTTTCATGTCTACTTATATTTATTTTTACTGCAAGACATAGGGAAATTAGTGCTTTACTTAATTTTTCTTCTCCTTCAGATAAATTACATCTGCTAATTGAAATACTGGTTACAAAATTTGAGCAGATATACTATACTTTTTGAAATTTAATAAAATATACTTTTCTCCATATTTTTTTCCCCCACAGTGTACAAAGGAGCAAATATAGCTACTCAATAACCAAAGTGAATTAGTGTAACACAGTATGCCATAACCACCACTTTTTACAATAACAAACCAAACTGACATCCATCATAGTATCATATTACACGATAAATATTCATATCGAGACTGTTCCATGTCAGTCTTAAGCCACCAAGCGTGACATTTTAAATGAGGAAAAGGAAACTGTGTTTCTATTTTTAGATCAATCCACAGCTTTTATTCAAGATCCTCAATTCACCTCACAGATGTAAACACCATCAACACCACCGTGATACATTAATTCTACTAACTTTTCAGCTGCACTGAAGTCAGTACATGCAGCAATTCATCAGCAAACATCACAAACAATTACATTATAGATTTTCTACTCACTGTATTAAAACATTGTATCTTGTAAATGCTACACAGAGCATGGTACAGTGAGATGTAAGGCAAAAAAATCAAAGTGATCTGTATTTACCAGAACTGATTAAATTTTCTTTCCTTTTCTTTCAGCCACCTACGAACAACTGTTTCACTTTTTCTTTTCTTTTCTCCTTCTAGTGGCTCAATCTAAGACTGACATTCTCCTGGGCTGCACCTCAGGTAAGTACAGCTATAGCAACTATTATTGTACTTATTTATTTCACCAATGTATAACAGTGAAAATATTTACCAAATTTGGGACTTCTAGAGCTTCTATTTCCTTCTGTGAAAAGGTACTGGATTACTAAGTCTTCACCAAAGAGTTAGCTAAGACAAGCAGTATTTACTCCCAGATCATTCTCAAAGATCACAAACCAGCCACTTTAAGTAGTCTCATACAAAGATACATCCAATTTACTACATCTTTATAGCTTTGTGAAATCTGGACTTCATGGAAATGTCCCATGGTCTTGAGACACTCCAGGGCTCCTTGCCAAGCAGGGGAACCTCTCTCATCCAGAAGAACCACAGAAACAGAGTGAAGGAACATCAGCACTCACAAGTTTAATTGGCATTCTTTCTGCAAACTGCTTGCCAATCCATGTGAAGAAGAAATCAAGGCTGTAATGCTCTCCCCACCACCTGCACCACCAGGCCATCATGACAGTTAAAACCGCCTGAAAGGCTACAGCACACACTAATGATTTTCAAACATTAACATGGGCCGATCGGGGAGAAGGTCACAGCTAAAACCTAGTCAACCAGCATGGGCTAACTCTGCAGGAAAGACACACCTTTAAGAAAGGCAAACAGATCAAAAGGAAAGAGACACAAAACTCGGTCTTCTCTAAGTGGCCAGTACCATTCATTTGAGCAGTGATGGTGCAAAGACCATCGACACTCTGAGGGTCTATTTGCATGCAGCCTGAAGAACGCGCTCATGTGCAGGGCTGGCACCTGCTCAGTGGTGGGAGTGGGGGAGTTGCTCACCCCAACTTAGCTCATGAGCAAAGGACTAGAAGCCAGGAATTATTTAATGTTAATACCAGCTCTGCCAGTACTGAGGGCTGTTTTGTTGCTCTCAGCAAGTCAATTCATCTTTTTCGTGTTCTCCTATGTACAATCAACGTAACATTGTTGTGCCCAGTGCTCAACTCCCCAGTGTTTAATTCTCAATTTAATATTCTACTCATAAATGTGCTGCCTCCCTTCTACTTTGATAAAGTACAGTCATATCAATAGGTAACACTTTAAAAAAAAACTTATTTCCAACTATTGTGAAACAGGAGCTGAATGTTTATGGAGTAGTTATTTTTTATGTCAGTTTACCATAGGGCCTCTTTAGCCACAAGCTGACAGACGGAGGCCCCAAGGCATTTTTTGGAATGGAAACTTTTTGAGTTCAGCTCTTAACAAATCTCCAGCCTGCAGTATGTTTTTCATTAGTCTACATGGTGTTATAATAAATGATGCACTTCCTCTTTCATTTTATGATTTTTTTTAAACATGCAACAATTTTTCTGTGTCTGTTTTTTATTACTTTCAACCACACTAATCTTAGACTCTATGTATAAAAACAGACAGGGTATCTTGAGTAAGATATCAGCTACAGCAAGACAAGCTTCTAGTTTAAATCCTTCATTGAAGCTGTGCAGCTCCATGGAGAGCCATCCTTTTAGGAGCCATTGTTTAAAAAAAAAAAAGTAAAAAAAATTAAAAGGCCATCATCCCAAAACCTAGAGTTGGCCTAGAAAAGACTCCTCTAAGGTATACACCTGCCAGATACTCAACTAAAAAACTTTGATCTCACTGGCCAGACACAAAAGATATGAAACGTCCCTTAAGCAACCACGTAACAGAATTACAAAAAGGTCTTTTTTTGCATAAAGACCAACTTGACACTTCTCTGTATAGTTTATATAGAAAGCTTTCAATAAATTACAGCAAGTTGAATGGTGGGACACCAAGACAGCCAGGGCCAGGAACACTTGCCCTGTGATGAGAGGCTGAAGGAACTGGGCTTACTCAGGCTGGAGAAGAGAAGGGTTTAGGTGGACCTAACAACCACCACATTGCACTTACAAGAGGCTTATTGAGAAGACTGACTGAGAACTCTTTACAACAATGCATGATGGGATGAAAAAACACAATGGGCACAAGTTGAAAAACAGATGGATTCCAACATAAGGGAATATCTCCGTTTGGGTTTGGTTTTTTTTTTCCATTAGGACAATCAACCATTGAAACAGGTTGTCCAGAGCTTGCACAATCTCCATCCTCAGAGACTTTCAGGATCTGGTCTGATCTCATAGCTGACCCTGCTTTGGGCAGGAATTTGGAGAGATGACTTCCTGACGTCCCTTCCAACTTCAAATTACTCTATGATTGATTCAGTCCAGTAAAAAGTAGTTACAGTTTTAAATATCAGAAACAGAATGCATCTGGAATTTATTCAGATTGTCTTTTTTTTTTTCTTGCTACCTATTATAATCACAGGCATTTTGGTTTGCTAATATTGTAGTGCAATGATTTTTTTTTAAATAGTCATAGACAAGCAGCTTTGAATAGTGTTTAATCTCAGACTCCCAGTTGCTTAATTGAAGTTTTAACTGAGTCTTTCACTGGTAGCTATAGTTTTTTGAAGCAAAGCTCAGACAGGAGAAAAGAAGGCAAATAAACATTTACCTTAATGAGTTTTGGACATGCAATAACAGCCATCAATAAATACCTATGCCCCAGTTAAATGACTGGGTTTTTTTAAAAACTACCTCAGCTGTCTTTCCCTGAGTGCAGCTCGTAGAGATGCTCAGTCTAATCTTTCTCAGGGTGAAGCACCATGATCCTTTGATTGTCAAACTGGATTCTTTGTATCATGGTATAAATTAGTCCAGGCAAATACAAACATACTTATAAACAGCAGGCAACACTGACCCAAACAATATCCTATGTATTTTAAAACTAGCAGTATAAACAAACCACAGTGTAAGTGGGAAAGAAAGTTTCTAAAAAGAAAACCCACACACCTAATATTTCCAAATTTAAGTCTCCATCCTAAAAGCACTACTACCCACATTTAAATCAAACCTGCATTCTTTGTGCCGTCTTGTCTTACCCAAAACTAGTTTGGTGAGCTCTGCAGGAGGTCAAAGGCAAATCAAAAGCAAATGCCTTTAACGTTGTACTCTCAAACATCAGCTCTGAAATGTTTTCAAGGAATGTTCATCTCCTTTCCGGATGCATTTCCACACATCTTTGCTAGTAATTTAACTCAACACTTACATAAACCAGACACTGCAATAATTCAAGATAGACAAGATGAGCAAGTCAAAAGGGTTACATGTGTCTAAGCTTGTGCAAGCCAGGCTCACTACGTGCACTTGGGATTCCCTCGTGTCCCCTGTTCCAGCCCATCAGCTTGTACACGTGCCACCCTCCCATCCACAGCCATGCCAGGGGCTCCTCTCATTATCCATATCTCCTTCACAATTTACTCCTCTCCATGTACCACCAGGGAGCTTTATGTCTCCACCTCACCCCCCATCTCCTTCCTGCTGCCTGCTAAGATCTCTGTCCCCTTCATACTCATTTCTGTTCTACTATAAACCTTCATTCTCTGTCCCTGTGCCAGCTTCCTTCCTCTCACAAATTTAGGACTTTGTTCATCTTTCCCTTATGAATTTTCAGTCTTCCTTCCTTCCAGATGAGACCATGTTCATTTTGCAAAAGGAACCATTACTAAGGTTTTCTATTTGGGAGATCTCAACCTGTCAAACTCGCTTGTGAGGATAGCGGAGGTGAGATCAGACATACTGTTGTGCTGGAAATCATTATAGATGCTACCAGGGGGTTGGGATAACTGAAACTATGGAGCTGCAAAAAACTGAAGAGGCTTCTGTTCTTTCTTATTTTTTCTCTTCCATAGTTAATATCGATGCTTATTATTGCTTACTGCCATTTACCATCCCCAGCTGCCCAGAATAAAACCAAAGCAAAACAGAACAAACCCCCAAGATTGTACATTTGTTTCAAGAACATTAGGGAGGTGTTTCAGAGGAGGAAAGCTGAGAGATTTGAGGATGTGAACTAGTGTTAGTCAACATTAACTGAAGTCCTCAATTTTAAGACATATTATCCCAGCAAGACTCACACAGTTGGGAAAATACAAAAACCACATCTCTTTCTAAAGGGTATGTACATCTAGAAATATAAACAGTATTCTTTTTGCTGACCCTTCCAAGGAGCAATTCTCCACCACATGTCCCACCGTATATATTTGCCTATTTAAAATACATTTTATATATAGTTGCTGCACTTTAAGATAGCCTTCTTTTTTATATTTTCCCTCTACACTCAATTTTTAATAAGAATGTATTCCCAGGGGCTGACAGCACCAGGAAAACTAGGCTATGCCAAGAAGAAGGGATTCCAGTCAAACATCATCATGTCTAGCATACTGTGTTTCATTTACAAATCTTTGATTTCTAAATGAATGGCAGTTCAAAGTACACATTAAACACAGATACTTTCTGCTTATGTATGTAGAGATTGTTAGAGATTAAGGCACTTTTAATTAAAGACTTAAGCAGGTGTCAGTTCATGATACTCTTTGAATTTGGTTTAAACAGCCATATGTTCCATGATTACCCAGCAGAGCACTTTAAATACAAGCAGAATCAAAGAGATCTTCCTAAACAAAGCGAGGGAAAGCTACTTGGTCAGATGGTTTAAAGTTTGGTACTACTCATCTGTCACATATGCAACATCATATATTTAGTTGGAAAAAGCATTCTACAACACTTCAAAAATAAACAAAAGCACTGCAAACAGCCCTGCGAGACACAACCCTGGGCCACACAGGACTTACTCATTTCAGTGGGGTTTTGTTCCGCCTCTATATATGCACCTAACTATGCAAAATTAATGTGCAGTATCAAGGCTTAAACCACGTAATTTAAAAGCATTCTGGACTCAAATAATCGGAGCTTTAAACATGGAAATGGAATTATTTCCAAGTATTTTTTCTCTCACTGTCATAGTTTAGAGTGATAGCAATATGAAGGGAACCCTGTTTCTCCATTACTCAAAAGGTTATTTTTTTAAAGGAAATCCAAACATTAAATTAAAGCCATTTGATGAAAATACCTTAATATTTGCCTTCATATTTACCTTTGTATTTTGTTGCAATATATACTAAATTCAAGTGAAGTGATGTCAAAAACTATCCTGGATGCTTCTCATTTCCAGACTTTAAATATTGGCTCTTACACAATTCCATTACACATTGTCTGACAATATTTGCTGCTCTGGTCTAGAAGAACTGACTTAATTCTTAACAAGGTAATGATAATAAAGTTTGTAGAAGCTCGGCACTGGTGATATTTTGAATTTCATACTTACTACAAGTTCCTCCTTTCCAGGTCTAATTTCACATGAAGTAAGTGTAAAAAATGGTTAGAATGGCCAAATGCACAAACTCTTGATCCTTTTTACCTATTATACCATCAGTAATAACTACCCTCAAACTGGTCTCCTAATCATCCTTTCAATGATGACACTACACTTCTAACCTCTCTTCAGCAGTGTTAGAGCTGATGCCTGCAGACAATGAAAGAGCACGGGTGTAATCCCAGAATTTCACAACTAGTAAATCACAAACTGAAGTCCCAAAGCCAAGACAAGGCCATTAGTAGAGCTGTGGGAAGGCAATAACGAGGGAGACATGGTACCATCCTGCATCTCGGAGGCTGGTTAATGGAAGCTACAGCATGACTGCAAAGGTCAAGTTTAAAAACAGCACAGGGTGATTGGCATGAAAACACCTTGCATGAAAATTCTTGCAGATTCAACGGACTGTTGATGAAAACATTCTGCCAAAAAAATGTCCTTCATCTGAAAGATGAAGCATTCTGGTAAAAATCAGGTTTCCATTTTCAGATCCTTTTTTCTACTTCTTTAGTATTAACTACAGCAATATTGCATACAAAGAAAGCTGAGAAATAAAAAATTGTGGAAGCCAAGATCCATTTGACTGCTTCACCAATAAGCCATAAATCTGGAGTAAATGCAAAGGCTTGAATCTCAAAATGTGCACCAGTGCAACGGAGAGCTACAAGCGCTCCAGAATTTTACCAGGTTTTAGTTTGGAAACGGTGTGAGGAATCTCCTTTAGCCAGGAAGGAAAAACTATTAAAGTCAGACAAGAGTCTTTTTAGCAGCAATGGTAGGCACAGGTTATTAAGTGGATCTTTGTATAGCTGCTCCACCTCCAGTTTCATTTGCTGGGAGCTGCTTATGTAACTAACACAAAAGAAAATAACCATTTCTAGGTTGTTTTCCTTTGCAAGCTCTTGGCTGCCAGGAGGAACTGAAGGAATTCAAAAGCAGCTTCCCTTCTGTTGCTCTTTTGGGTGTTTCTCTTTGAAGTGGCACCCTAAGAGGCTGCTCATTCACCAGTTTTGTAGGTAGTCTTTAAAGCAATACTTTCCACCCTTCAAGCTTAAGTACAGAAACATACAATTAATTAAAGCATGTTAGTGGTGTTATTATTTCAGCCTTTTATTGCCAGCTGGGGTCAGACTCCAAGACTCAAGGACTCTTTGTAGTAGGATTTCAGATACTCTGGAGAAAATGCTGAACTTCAGAGTCTGATACAGTTTGTGTAACACACAAACAATCTAAGAAAATGATTTAGCTATCGCTTAAAGGAAAAATCCCTTCTAAAATCTAGAAACAAAGAGTCAAACTCTGCAGTGGCTCTAACTACTTTGCAGTGTTACTGTGCTGTATTTAACTGATGGCTTAACCCTTTATTCTAGCATGCTTTTATTTGTTTGTAATCACTTTTCCCCCCAAAACAAAGAGGAGGCCTAAAATTAAATTTTATATGGAAAAATTGCCAAGTAGACTGGCTAGGAAATCTTCATTTCTTCTTAACAGACAAGCAGACAACTTCCCTGCCAGATGGCTGCAATGCAACAAAAAATGCATCTAATGCTGCTTGTAATAGTAGAGGCCAAACACCACATTTCTGGTTTCCAAATATTTTCCTGGTGTGGAATGTTTGCAAACCATCCTCTTGCACTGCTGCCAAACTCCAGGAATCCTCTCCAGGACAGTTTTAGTCCTTAACTAAAAAAAGTATCCCTACATTATTAACAACTATTATTGAGAAAAGATTTCAGCGACTCTGTCCTAACATAATGGCTCTCTCCCATTTCCACATTGCGTGTATGTTGTTTATTTTCATTCTTTGAGCACAGGATTTTATAGCCATAATTATCTCATTTTCTCATAGTACAAACAGTCCAATTTTTATTCATTGAGGTCAACATTTTTGCCACATTCTTCCTGTGTTTTTTTCTTCTTCAAAATTTGCTATTAAGAACAAATACAATAGATTTACGCTATCAAAATACCCACTGTATTATAGTAGACATTTATTAATAAATTGAAGTTTGAAATTAACCAGGATCAGAAGTGGCAATAGTAAAATGGACAGCTAGAGGAAATGATTTTTAACCTCCATTTCCATTCTCTGTATCTTTTAAAAGAAATAGTTCTTCAATCATGCAACTTCATCTTAAAAGAATTTTGTGTGAGAATTTTCACCAAAATCTCGATGGCTTCAAGAAGTAATGTTCAATCAAACAGATTTTAGAATCTGGGAGCACTTCATGGTCAGCTGGCTATGAAATCTTGCTAACTAGCCAGCCTTAAGCGCGCAGTCTTCTTGCTTTACATCTTTTTTAAAGGGTTAAAGGGTGGGGAGACTGCACCCAAGTATTTATTGAGGAAGACAGTAAGGCCCCGGACTTTTTCTCTTCTCATACATCTCCTTCTCCTGTTTCTCCTGTGCCACAAAGTGAGCTGTAGTGTCTCCAGCCTGTCCTGGAGTCTTCACAAATTACACCCAGAGGGTTAAAGCCCTTCCTCCAGCCCCACCACCTGAGGTCTGCAAAGGAAAGAGCTGCTGAAAGCCTGGTAACAGGAAAAGGTCAGGAGCAGTGTATTATATTCTGTATGTTTGGATTAGCCCACAATAGCTAAATAAACTGATTTGATGTCTAATGACATTTTCAAACAATAGCTAATAAAATTATCCAAAGTATGCAGAGACAAAAGATGCACACAGACACTCCAGAATACATCTCTAGTCATCCACACAAGCAACGACCCAACAGTTTGGCCACTCAAATTAGAGATCAAGTTTAAAAGCCTGCTGACTAGGAAAGACACAAATACTCCTGCCTTGCCCGTTATTATCACTCCCATTTGTATGCAACTATCAGGTTTTGTCCTATGTTTTTAGCACAGAACCCTGTTTTTGAAACAGAATCACGGTCTTTTCAAAACAGACAAATAAAAGGCACGCTACTGAAGTGAATCCCAGGCTCTGAATACTTTTATAAAGCTGTGAATTAGCTGGGTTAGCAGGTCTGAGGGATTTTCGCTAAAACCACATGAGGATCCTGACTCATGTCAGCAGAGGACAGAGCTGCGATGGATCCTGATGCTACCGCTCCTCTCCCAGCCTGTTTGCCACTGACTCCCTGCTGGAGGTTCCCACTCCTGTAATGATGGAAAATAACATCCATGCAGCTTGAGTTCACTGTCACGCCCCTGAGAAACGTGCACCTTTGTGGTTCATTTTGGAAATCAAGCTGTGGGAGTGCAGACACCAGCGTTCCTCTGCCGAGGCCCCACCAGAAGGGAGGCTGTGCCGTCCTGGCCGGCCGCCGCGCATCCAGCTACCGCAGCGAGTTTCACCAGAGCTCCTTTCCGAATGGCCCTTAGGGAAAGCTGGTGGAATTTCTCAAACCAGAGACGCTGGTTCTGAAGAGTGAATGTATGATTAATGGGGTTGCAGCACCGGTACAATTGTGGTCGCCTTTTGAAAGTTTTCCATCAAAGTTCTTACAACCTGAAATAGCGTAGCAGATTAAGAAATGAAAGGGGCTAAAAGTTGCGCTCATATATAAGGCAGTTCTAAAGCAACTAATTTAAAATTTGCAAATAGGGCTTGCTTACTTCAGCTGATCTGCACATTCAATTTCCATTTTTTTAAAGTAATTACCAAAGCATTTTCAGACACATTATGACCGAATACGAAGTCGCTGAATACTCACATTAAGATAAAACACAAATAAACAGTCCTCAGTGAATCCCATTAATATTATATCTTACATCTATACTTAAAAACAGTAGTACTGAAAAATAAGAAGAAACATCAGTGGGAACTGGCCACATTCTGTGCAATGAATGAGGAGATCCTTGCCCCCACCACAGTCTCTTCATCATCTACCACCAACTGTTTGCACTCCTCTAAAGGTATCATCATTTCAGCTTAAGATATAAATATACTGTGGAATATTTCTGACAATTCTTTTATATGAATAACTATTCTTTGTAGACAATTCAAACATGCTATGAAGGGCCCACATGTACACAGGCTAATTCACTAATGGCATAGCGATGCTTCAACAAAACCACTTTGGCTCATAAAAATCATATTCTTGCAACCACAGTCCTAAATAACCACTTTCACTTTAACCTTGTGATTTGTTTAATCCATCTGAATCACTAACTCTACCTAAGTTACTGCATACACCACTCCTAAAAGACAAACCTCTGAAAAGTCATTATACGGCTAGACAAAATTGAACAGAACTTTGTTTTTGTCTTATTTAGCTCCTGTAAGTAAAAAGTATTACCAGCATTGTATACCAACTCATGCCAGAAACACGTGGGGACTCCATCCTTTGAACCGCTGCAAATTATTCTGTAAACAAAAACCCACACTGCTCAAATACAATGTTCATGTTAACAAAGTTACTTGGGATCCTAAACTTTAGGACTGTGCCTGAACTTCACAGAGCCAGCAGCAATGAGAATGGTGTTTGGGGGAGGATGGACAAGGAACTGCCGTATTTCATTCAGCATATTGATCAGACCAATAGCAATGTTATACAGCATCTGAAAGTTAAGCATGTGAGGACACCCCAGGGCTTCTGTGATCGCTGCTGCTCAGCAGTAGCAAAGAAAAAGCCCATTAGGTTCAATATGTGTCTCACGCTCACACTGGACTCCTATCCAGCTGAACTTCTACCATGTGCACAGAAAAAAATATCTGGCTCACGTTTAAAGATGTTTCAAGTATGGGCTAATTGTGCTGGCAGGTCACAGAAGGGGCTCCACCTTCACTGAGGCTGGCATTTGCTTACTGTGCAATGAGGCAGTTAAAACACAAGTCACTGAAGTAAACCTCAAGCATCCCTGATCGCCATTTCACACAGGCCCCCCGCAGCTGTCTGGCCAAGACCGGGTCTCAGCACAAGAAACACCTGGGCAAGCTCTACAAGCAGAGATATTGTTAAAATCTAGACCTATCTGATCAAAGCACCACAGTCTCCTCTGCCCCACAACTACCCCAAGTTACTCTGGACAATCAGTGACCAGCCACAGTCACACAGCACAATGTGTAGGGGATTACGTATCTCTACATTCAAGCGAGCCCTGGGGAAAGCGTGCCAGACAAACCCGACCAGGACAGCATAAAAACTCTCAGGCTCTGGGCACTGCAAACAAATAAGTGATGGACTGGTGGGACCTATAAGAGCAACCAGTCGCCTCTATAAAACCCAGAGAGCAGCAGACTCAAAGGAGCCACGTTATTACCTTCTGCTCTCCCAAGAGACCAAAGAATACTATTCCATCTCCCAATCCCTGCATTTTTCTCCTGCATAAAGCCTACGCGCTAAAGTTTATGAGGTCTGAATTTCAAGAAGAAAGCACGCTTGACGTTCAGCTTTATGCCCAACTGTCACTGGGATTTTATCAAATGTAAATCACCCCAGTTTGGGGGTTTTGCTCTGGGTTTCAAAATACAAACCATACACAACGGCTTAATCAAACGAGCGATAAGCATGAATTATTACAAACCATGAAAAAAAGGAAAGAGCATAATCCTGGGCTGCCCCACATTGTCTCCTCATAGAAATATTACTTCTGAGATTAAAGAAGTGCCTGTTTATTTAACAATCTGACCAACCTCCAACGATAAAGCATTTAATGGAAAATATTAACGTGGGACCTACAGGCAGAGCTGCTATGTTATAAAGATTGTAAACAGAGACTTGGGGTTTTTTTTTTACTTTAATATAAACAGTAAAAACTTAGCCAAAAGGAACAAAAAAAATAACTGAACTAGACAAATAGATCATAAATGCTGACAATCAGAAAGTTCTCAGGCAGAGCCTGTCTTAGAGTCCTATTGTTTTAGTTACACTGTAAGAATAAAAAAGCAACTAATAGTACAAAAGAAGAAAACACATATATCACACACATTATACTCACGCTACATACATGAATGAGAAATTCTGCATTCACTTTAGGGGTCACCTCCTTTCTGGTTGATAAGTAAAAGCATATTTACTGCTTTGAGGAGGAAGGAAAACAAATTAATTCTTCATTACAGTTTTAAAAGGCAAATTATTTAAGGACTATTTGTATTCAAGCTAAGTAGACAGAATCATGATATTACATGCTTTTCATTCAAATGGGAAGAATCTAAATTTACCTACCATCTCATTAAAGTAAGACAACATAGCCGTAGCATTTTCCTTTTTTTTCTTTTAATTAAAACATTCTTTTTGAATGCTTAAAATAATTCAGAGGTTTACAGTAAAGTACTTTTCAAAGCACACATTGGCTCTTTTTCAGGTCTAATGTTGGTTACTGTCTAAACTCTCCAGAGGCCATGGGGACGTTACAGGCTTTTGCCAACAGCATTGTTTTTCGAAGGCGGGAAGGGATATGACTCCCAACAAACACAGCTGTGATGAGTAGCTCTAAAGAAAATCAAATTTTACTAACATAGTATTTTTGCCAGTTTGGCTTTTTTTCGCTCCAGGTTTATCACTCTGTTAACATGCAGAGCTTTGCAGCATAGCTCCTCTTCTGGTAGAAATTCTCTCGTACCAAAGAAGCTCTCTGGGTTCGATGCAGCCACTATTTGTCTCCTGTTACACCAAAGGTTGAGCTGTTCTCCAACTACGGCCATGCCCTTTCAAGTTCCTTTCCCAAAAAAAAGACCCTTAAAAGCCCTTTTCACAATTATGACTGCAGCAGGCAAAATAGTCCTTACAGCAGGAAGGATCAGGCCCCTTGTTTTTGCAAGAGCTCTCTGCGCCAGTAAGAGCGTGCAGCTGGAGCTTAAAGGATTAGGTGTATGTATGTGCAGGGGAAGTCACATGTATACACAAAGTTCGGTGCCACTACCGAGGGCGGTGCAGCGGCGTCAGCAGTCGTCTTCTAAGCTCTCCCATTGTTTATTCCTACTCGAGAAATGAGATTTTTGGAGTTTCTGCTGAGGTCACTTTGAAAAGGGTCTGAGTTGATGCGCAAAATGTTTCTGCCAGCCACCAAGGAACAACAGGGCAGTGCCTACCAGGTGAGATTTTAAGAAGTTCCCTTTTAGATTGCTTTCGGGTTTTAAGAGCCTAGAAACAATTGACATGAATGCCTATAAACCCTGGATCAGTGAAAATGAATAGTGCCATAGTTAGAAACCAACATTAAGTTCTCAGGTAAATGGTTCTTTAGGAAAAACTTCATTGTTTACATTTGTCATGCTCCTACTTTTATCTGGTTGTCCAAAAGAAAGTTACAGCAGGCTTTTTCTTACGCATAGCAATTTTCATGCTCTTGCACATTAGGCTGGATTTCTCATTTGTCCTTTATGTCCTGAGTATGTGCTTTTAAGTTTTTTATTAATTGCTCGGAATATATGAGATCCCAAATTTTTCTGTATATTAAATCTAGAAGTATAACAGTATAGCAGAAGTATAGCAGAGGAATTGATCAAAAGTCAATGTAATTATTCTTTACTAAAGCAAAAAAGTTCTCAATGAGAGCAAGATACTTATGAATCTCCTATGCATAGCATAATAATAAAACACACAGCAAACCATACTGTGAAATATTACTGCAGAGCAGCTAGAAGACACAGCAGTAACTAATTAACTAATTAATCACAATTAAGCTGCAGTTTCATTTATATTCTAAAAGAAGGTAAGCCAAAGGCAAACTTCAAAGCACCAAGAATTTCCTAACTGCTTTCAGCAGAAGCTTTGAATAAGCAGAATGACTGCTGTCCTTTTCAGCCTCCATAAGCATTTTTAGCTATGCTAATCACCACAATATTTGCAAATCTGTTTTCTACTGTACTTAGCATAAGACCTACTTTCCTCTAGGGCTCTGTCAGCTGAACTGTATGTCCTTTTTATATAAATGCTAAAGCAGCATAAAAAGGCAGCACCCTATTTCTCATGCCAGCATCACCTCCTTCACCAATCTGATTGGCCCCATTGTTCAAGTCAAAGCAGTATCCCATGGATTTCAACAGGAGCTGGACTAATTCTGAAAGGATCAAAAAAGGTTAATCAAATGTCTGGACAATGTGATTCATGTGAACATCTCTGTTTGTGATCTGCACATCAGAATGATTCATTTGAATTTCTGTATGCAGGATCTGAACACCAGATAAGAGCTTATCAGAATATTCTGCATATTTTCCACAACAGCGAAAACATGTAAGGTTCATTTAAGTGATGACAGGCTACTAGGCTCCAGTGACCTCCTTACAAACTGTGGTTTACTGCTGGCATGCACCCTGTGCTGTGTGGGCTATGTAAAAACAACCATTAATCAATCATTACTAAGAAACTGGCTCTGTGACAAACTAATTACTCCTCAGCTTCCACCCATTAGCACAGGAGGAAGCAGATTCGGAATTTATTTCTGTGGTGGGTTGACCCTGGCTGGATGCCAGGTGCCCACCAAAGCCACTCCATCACTCCCCTCCTCAGCTGGACAGGGGAGAGAAAAAGTAATGAAAGGCTCATGGGTTGAGGTAAGGCCAGGGAGAGATCACTCACCAATTACCATCATAGGCAAAATAGACTCAACCCGGGGAGAAATTAATTTATTACCAATCAAATCAAAGTAAGGTCGTGAGAAATAAATCCAAATCGTAAAAACACCTTCCCCACACCCCTCCCACTTCTTCCTAGGTTCAATTTCACTCCTATTTCCTCTACCTCCTTCCCCCTGCAGTGCAGAGGGAGATGGAACAAGGATTGTGGTCAGTTCATCACATGTTGTTTCTGTTGCTCCTTCCTCCTCAGGGTGAGGACTCCTCACACTCTCTCCCTGCTCCAGCATGGGGTCCCTTTCATGGGAGCCAGTTCTCCATGAACTTCTCCAACATCAGTCCTTCTCACAGGAGCAGTCCTTTATGAACTCCTCCAGCGTGGGTCCCCACTGGAGCAGTTCAGTTTCAGGAGCGGTCATTCCAGACATATGGTTGCAACGGGGAGCCTTATAAGAAATCAAGATTATTGGCTGAAAATTTTGACTAGTAAGAGGTAAAAAACCCTGTCACTGATAAAGTTGAGTGGGGAGTGGCACATGACAAGCAGTAGGTGGACAAATCAGAATCCACTCATGTCATTAAGATGCCTCTTAATTAATTTCAAGCCCCTGCTAAATGAAAATTCCTGCTCCAAATCTTACAATCTAATGGTGGTGGCCACCACTAATCAGTGGTGACCTGGCAGTGCTGGACTTGATAATCTTGAAGGTCTCTTCCAACCAGAATGATTCTATGAATCTATGATTCTATAATATCCATGCTTAGATCAGCATTAATATTATACTAGGCCTTCTAGAATGTAAAATTAAAATATTTCATTCAGATGTTATAAATGGAATAACATGCAATCAGTAAATATGTAAGTTCATCCAAGAGAGAGCTAGAAAATGCTACTTCTTTCACCAAGCAATTGAAATGAAAAGCCACGGGAGTGTCAAGAACAAGATGTCTCAGACTTGCTGACAGTTGTCACAAAGATATCTGTTTACCTCCAACACATCTGACAAATTTTGAAGTCATTTCAGCCTTAGCTCAACTCTGCTGAGGGTTGATTTTCCCCTTCAAACTATATAAACTCAAACCAGTTTTATACTCATAAATGTTATCTGAGAAACAACTATGTCAATATTTTTTCATTTACTGGAAACCTGGTCCCTGCAGTCTGAGTCTGTTGCACAAGAGTTTCCTACACAGTCAAAGTGACGTTGGCAAGTCACCGGGTCAGCTTTCACCGATGTTTCTAATAGGAAATGGCATTACATTATAGTTTCCAGGAAAACTACCATCTGTGCCTCCTGTCAGTCTCTGCAACTGGCAGCAAAATATCCGTGGGGAATGTTTGCATCCTGCCAGATTTC
>JAVSBS010010295.1:7693-18405 GCA_033124195.1 Coracias cyanogaster
AAAAATTCTATCTAGTCTATCAATTTTACATCTAACACATCAGCACAAATTTTAAAATATTAAAATTAGTCTTATGTGGATACACAGAGAGAGGAAAGAATGTGCACCAGATGACACAGTTTTGTATTCTTATATATCTACAAGACAGAATATAGATATGCATATATTAATAAAATGCAGCACCCATCATTTCTAAAGAGAATATCTAGTTTCCATACCCTTAGCTCATTTTATCTCTCCTGCTAAGAAAATTCAGTGTGTTGAGCAGTTTCAAATGCAGTAAACCTTGCCAGATGAAATTGTTAAGTCCCATCCTTTGGGGTGATTTGTATGGCAAAGGGGGTTTTGCATCTGTTACTGAATTTCACAGTGCTCATGAACTGTCTGTTTCAACAGAATTTTAATATCAGCCACGGACAGCTTTGAAGTAACCTGGGTTCAAAATTTTCAGTTAGACAAGTGTAAGCTGGAAGCTTACAAGTTTGTATGTAAATACTGTTTTGTGACATTTATATTCTCTGAGCAAATTCCATACCAAAGATGCTATTTGAGAAGTCAAAAAGGACTGTCTGGGAGATCAAATGCTGCAGAGATAAGTAATGCATGAAAACACTTTAACCTTTGTATCATCCACCTAAACAGTTATTTAAAAGTATTACTGTTCGAAAGCTGCTTACTGAACAACCCTATGCAAAGGAAGGTAACGGGAGGTTCAGTGTTACAAACTCTTTCGTAAGAAAGACTTATTTTTCCTTATTTTCCTAAGGGTACGTTAGTGGGACACTGGAGGAAAAGTGCACTGTTTTTACCCATGCTACACTTACTAATAAACTTAATTTCTCCACCTTTCTTGTCTGGAACCTGTTTAGGGCACTTGCTTGGTTTTCTAGTGAATGAGCTTAAGATGGAATGACAAGAAAGGCAATGTTCATTTTTTATTAAACATCATCTATATCTTCTTTTACATCAACACATTGCTGGCCTTGACATCCACCATATTTTTTTAATCTGCAGTTTGAAGTTTCTCTATGGTATCTAACTGCCCAGTCCTATTACATACTGTATGCATTTTGAAAAAGTAGGAGGAAACTGGGATGAAGGCTTCAGCTTAATTTAATTCCCTTCATCTTTGAGGAAAACAAGCTGTTCTTTTTCAGATCATAACTTTTCTTCAAACACTTGCTGGCTGCTCATGACTATGGACATTGGAAGAGGATCATTTCGACTACTAGAGACAAGTAGAAACAGCGGAGAGCCTTTTTTTTGCTCTTTGAATGGAGGGCAGAATAACCTGGCATCACAAAACCCAGTTCTTCTCCAACACTAAGATTCTATTTCCAGTTTCCCACTGACTCTTCAGGTGGCCTGGAGTGAGTCACCTTTCCTCAGCCCCTCAAAGTGCATGTGAAAAGATACTATGGTGCCAAGTTTTTAAAGAACACTTTTATTCATCTGGACAGTGCTGCTGAAAGAATACTTATGGTCCCATTTTGTCCCTCACAGCCAAATACTCTGCTTGCTTTTTTTTTTCCCCCAGCACAGAAATAGCTTATTACTTAGTGTTATTCAGAAAGGGCTAAAACCTGTCCTTCATGTAACTGTGAATAGTTGCCAATAGCTTAGGAAATTGCTCATTAATTTCAGAGAGTGAAATATTTCCCTGATGCTAACCTTTTACATTAATGCAGCTATACTCGGAGCAGGCTTGGTGCACAGAGTCTACAATTTGTTTCAACTAATTAGCAGGACAATTAAAGTGGTTTGCCTTTGGCTGTATTACTCACAATTTCACCACGTGCCACTATCCAACTGTGGATGTATGCTGTTGCTCAAATTCGTAAGTTGTGTTATACAAGCAGAACAGCAGTAAACTGTGAACATCTTGCTTACTGCATCCCAAGAGTCAACAGACCATTGCCGATTTGGGAGCAACAGAACTCTGTGCACAAGAAGAGGTGACCGTTAATATGTATTATTTTCTTGTCATTTGACTTTACTTATATATTAAAAAGTTATATTTTAGCCCAGTGATTTAACCCTTCATCGGAGTTTTAGAAGTTAGTCATGATAGCCATTAAATATAGCCTTGGAACATCTCATTTTTATGTTCATATTTCGAATTCATAGCCTCAGTATATGAATACATTTTTTGTCTGAAGTTCCTGCTGGCCGAGACAGTGAGGCAGGGAAAGTCACAGTCTTGTGACTAGTCATCTAACCTACTTCATGTCTACTTAATTGGAAAATGGAGCTGCATGGTGTGGGATACCATCCTCAGGGAAAGGGTATGAACACTGCTTATGGAAAATCAGTAATGCAAACTGTTAGACGCCTTTTGTCCCCTTTCTGTTATGCATTAAGAAGGATAACCCAAATGGATGCAGTGTGACTCTGAAGAAACATGGGGCTGCAGACACTTATTTGAAAAGATGGAGTATGGTCAGTCTTTCCTCATCCCCACAGAGTATGGTCAGTCTTTCCTCATCCCCACAGAGTCACCCAATTTAAGAAGAAAGAAGCTCAGCAGAGAAGCATGCTAAAGGCCTATTGCTCAATTTTCTGGCCATCAGAGGCAAACCTACACAGCCAGGAACAGGCAGTTGTACAACTGCTCTGTCCTCATCTTTGTATCATCTTCACACGGTCCTGGAGATGGAGGGAGGCACAGAATAACTGTAAGTCTTAGGATCTATCATGTTGCTGGAGCCACAGCATACAGGTACTTTGGCACTGACATGAAGGGAGTGAGAACTGAATATTCCTTTCTTGGAAAATAACCTCAGAAAATGGGACACACATGATGCCACATGACTTACAATGGTCAGAAATGCTATGCTTTTTAATTTTACAAACTTCTGGAGCAAATGAAGCAGGTTATGGTCTTGCACTGACCTCATGCAAAATGCATTTTAATACAGAACTATCTGTAAAGTATGAACCAGTGTTGAGTGCTTGCAGTTGTCTTATCACAGGTTCTCTGAGACTTTTCTTTCTACTGATCCTTTTCCCTAGCTCCATGTCACTGAGCTGCTCTTGATTTGGAAGGATGCCCCTTGTTGCTCACTAAGAATCAAAGCTGATACAACCTCACCCTAGGAAGATGCCTAAGGACTAAGAGCAGTAATGGCTGTCATACAGCTTCATTGCTTAAATAAAGCTGTGGCTAGTGAGGGAGTTAGACTTAGAAGATATTTTTGGTAAAGTATTTCTTCTATCATTCAGCTGAATGTTACTAAGCTATTAAAGCATGAGAAGTTTTAGGAGGAAGAATGTTTGTAACCCAGGCCTTAGTACAGCCTGAATAGATGACTGCATGTTTCTTGCATGAGTGAAGTAGGACTTAGAAAGTGGGATCAGACTTCTGGACAAGTTCGAGAGCCACGGCAGCTAAAATCTCATTCAGAGTGAATGGACTTCAAACTCTTCAGCACTTCATTTTTCTTTTCCCCTTCAGGGCCTTCACGGGATTTATGCTAGAAATGACAGCACCCTCAAAATCTTCAAGGTTTCTTGGATTTATTAGTACAGGAGAGAGACAGACTGAAACAGGACAAGCCAGTTTGAACAACTGTGTAAAGGCTGTGTTGTCAAACAAGGTTTCTTCCTCCAGAGATCAAGTAGAGCACCTCTAGAATGGTGTTTAAAATAGAGCTAACAGAAGTGGATTCAAATGCAAATAACCACCATTTCAGTGAAAAGCTTAGTTACTTGGATGGAAAAGGATAAGGAATAGTGCTGACTCTTGATCAGCTGCTTATGGGAGTGGGAAATGGAGGTGGTTTGTACAAATGGCCTCTCCTATACTGTGGTCAAACGAAGGTTTATCAGCACACAGCAGTGCTCTAGAACACCATGCCTGCTACAAGTTACCTTCACATGTCCTTCAAGGAGGTGCAGCCTGTTCACAACCCTTGTCCTCTAGTCTTCCCTTGCAGCAGTATCATCGTCTCAAGCCTAGGGACTCAGTTGCACCTATAAATGTTTCCCATCGGATTTCAGTCCAAAAAGTCAGGTAGATCAGTTTTTAACAATTTGTTCCTTTGAGATGAAATGATTCAGAGAGTGCTGCTGGTTAACTGGAGGTGGTGACAAAGCCATGGGGGAAAGCAAGGAATAGTTGGGAATGGTAACTTCTATGCCTGAAAACAGACAGATAGACCTTGACATAGCCTCCCATTTTTCCTAGACTGGTAGATTTTTTAATCAGTTAGTACTGGTAGTCCGGCAACCACAACCTGGACTAAAATGTTATTTTTCCTTCAGGTCTGATGTACACCTATAATTGGCTATTATATGGACCTATGCCCTTGAGGCTGGCAAAACCTGCAGGTTTTCCTATCAAAATAAGAATAAATTATCAACATTTCTAAGTGTTTCCTAAAGCACAATGCCAAGTGTACACACTGGTCCTAACATAAATGAGCTGCTGGAAAACCTGCACCAGCATAAATCTCCACAATCTATGAAGAATATTTGTACTCTTATTGTGGAGCTTAACTACAAGCATGCAAGCTAAAACACTTTGCATGAGTTAATATTATTATATCCCACAGTTTTCTGTATATAAGACAATGCCTTGTGGGGGAGAGTTTCAGAAGGGAAGTAAGTCAGCAATGCAATTAATTTATTCTTCAAAAATGTCACTAAAGTACCATAGTCAGAACAAGGACACAGACATTAATTCTAGAATATTATGCAAAATAGGTGGCAGTGTCATTCCAAACGGTCAGGGTAGTTTACTTTTAATTACCTTGTTAAAGGCAGAAAACCAGAGGCTTCAGTGATAAGTAGATCTCGGTCTGCAAGATGTGGTAGCAATAGTCCAAATCATATAGCTAGTGGTCTCTTTGAAATGACGCTGACATTTTCAAATGATAGTATAGGAGCTACATGAAGAAAGCAGGAAAGGGAATTGTTAACAACTTACCTAGTGCGGTTCTTGCTGGTGTGGCATCTTTTTTGATCCAAAAGGATACCCAGGAAAGAACAACTGTTAATATACAGGGAATGTATGTTTGAATAGTAAAGTATCCCATTCTTCTACTTAAGTCGAAGTATATAGTCATGACTACATAATCACCTGCAATAGTAGCACAGACAATAAATTGACATTGTGGTGACATACAGACAGTTGTTCACTGACCTGCTAATTTTGTAAGCTTCATAAAAACACTGCTCTGTAACCGAGCCATACAAAACTCCTCCTTCTGCAGGCTGAGTCTTTCCTGCCCTAATTTCAGGTTTGAGTGACTTCTTCTGAGATTATCTATCTCTCTATCTATGTATCAATCTATCATCTATTTATCTATTAATCCATCCATCTATCTATCTTTGCTCTTCTTTTGAGATATGAATCTGGCAGTAGAGGTCTTAATGACAACTGTAGCATGCACATGAGTGTGCCTTTATATAAGAAGTCATTTATAGACACTAGAGCCTCAATGCTGGCAAGAGAGGTCAGACAGCATGCTTTAAAACAACTAATTAAAAATCAAGAGTCTCCTTGTCAGCATTCCTCCATTTCAAAGCAGCTGTGGTCACTTGTGGTATCTTTAAGCCTTCAGAAGGTGAGTCTGGGTGTAAAGTTTATTATTCTGCTGGACAGTAAAAAATGGTAAAATCAAAGCTCAATAAGAAGGCTAGTTTATCTCACATTATATGATTTTCTTCACAGTATCTCTTCTGCTAATCCTTGTTATCCACAGGGGATAATAATCTGTCCCTCTCTTTACTCAGTAGAGGCTACTGACCTTATCACCTCTGCCCCTACTAACAGATCCCTCAGCTTCATAGATGTTAACTATCCTTTTCTCTCAGACAGTCACAGTGATTAACAGTAATGAAACCAAACTGAGATCAATTTCTGTACTTCGCTTGAAGTACATTGCTTCCATTTCAGAGGTGAAGAAGAGTCTATATGCCTGAGAACTTTTATGAGATTTTGTCTGACTATGTCAGACTTGACCTAATAAATCATATTGGTTCTTGTTACAAATCTTGACGTCCTATAATACAATACTTGCAGAAGACATAATTTGTGATATCCAGGTAAGTCTGTTCTGTTACAGCAAACCATTAGAAGACTAAAAACATTGATGGCATAAAGAGATTAATCCCCCAAGAAATTTACATACAACTCACCCAAGTAGAGGTATAAAAGATTCATTAGTTGAGACAAATTAAAGCTTAATCTTCTAGCAACAGAGAACATATGAACAAACGCATTTTTATGCAATTTTTTTTTTACAAATGCATTTAATACACTGAGTATTTTGACTATAGTTAAATATTACATAGAAAATAAATTAATTCAGTAAGAATAACTTCCACCAAAAGAATCTCTGAAGGCCACTGTAAAATGAGTGAGCAACCATAAGCTACAAAGGCAAAGGTAAATAAAAATCTGAGGGTTGGATTTGGGAAGAGAAACTTAGAACAATGAGTCAAAAGGAAAAGTTTCGGTGTGTTAAATACATTGGTTTGAGATATATTTGGAATAGGTTGATAAGCCTGTGGGTGCTTCCATCATGCCTCTTGTCGTGGTCAGGGTGCAAGATGTCCGTACCACCTGCTAGATGAATTTTCACGTTTTCACAAGTACTGTGCCAATAAAAAGCATACAACCCCAAGAAGTTGGACAGTCATTCCAGAAACCTTGTTCCTTTGGCATAATGGGACAGAGCGTTAATGAAAGAGCTCACTGCTGTTACAAGTAGGAAGTACTGCAGTACCACATGACATAGTGAGTCTTGTGGGTTGTTCACAGGCTAAGGGTTCTTTTCATTCCAATAATCCCTGGCACTTTTCTCCATGCAGGAAATGGCACGAGGGAATGGATGTGGGTTAGTAACCATTGATTCTGCTGTCTTATTGCTAGACTACATCAGCTCCCTAATCTGTTTTGCTGCACTGAGGAAAGATTTACACCACAGCAACTGAGATAATTTCATAGAAATAGGTGTGAGGAGTCAGAGGCTGTGTAAATCAGTGCTTCTACTGACAGGAACTAGCCCAACAACCATGGAATAAAAGTTATGATAATGTTTCAAACATTGTCTGTCAAGGCAGAAGGATGAGCAAAAACAGAAATTGGACTTTATAGTATCAATATATGTCAAATATATCAAGCCTTTACATTTCCTTTACTCGGTTATTGTATCTAGAACTGCACGTCTCTGGATAAGCTGCTTGAGAATGGTACACAGCAAAGCAACTGCAGACATCTTGTTTTGTACAATGATATATAATACACACAGTTCAAGGTGTGTTTCTTTCACACAGGTCATTGCTCCTCTGAATGTGATTGTAACACCCAGCACAGCGAATAAGAATGGGGCTAGATACTGGACAATAAGATACTGGGTAAGTAAGACAGAGGCTCTGCTTCAAAGGTCTTCAACTGAAATAAACCTGATAAACTGGGAGTAGGAGAAATTGTGGCACAATTCAACTGTTTTGAAGACAGAAACTGAGACCGAGATTAAAGGATATACAGAGTCCATCTTCACATTTAGTCATGAACTGATTCAGTGTCTTTCAGGTAGAATTCACTTCCCCTGATTTTAGACATCTAGAAGTAAATTCTGCAGATGACCTTCACGCTGTGGCTTGTGTTCTGTACTTAATGAAGATAAATTGTTACTTTTAGTATATGGTTTGTCTAATCTATTTTAGATATACACTTCAGAAGCAAGTGAATGTGTCCAAAACATTCCATTTCTCCCCTGTGATTAAAAAAGGAGAGTGATTGGCTCAGATGGGGACAGACATTGTAGATACTTGCAGATCATCCAAGGAGTCAATCACACCCTTTGATTCCGTGGTGAAAGCTAAATTTGTTTACTTCTGTGAGGGTGCCAAGGTTGTTTTACCTAAATATAATAACCTTCTTATCCTTTTTAAGGGTATTTTAGTTATTTTCCTCCTTTGTTTCATGGTTAAATGCAATGTCTACATCATTGAAGACATGCACAACTCATCCACTTGTGCCTGCCTGCCTGCCTGCCTGCCTGCCTTCCTTCCTTCCTTCCTTCCTTCCTTCCTTCCTTCCTTCCTTCCTTCCTTTCTTCCTTCCTTCTTTCCTTCCTTCCTTCCTTCCAAAAAAGGGAATTGCAACTTGGCCCAGTTCTACAAGAAGCTGTAAATTCCCAAGTTTCTAACAAAGACCCACAGATGTCTAACAAGCACCCAGTGGAGATTAAATCCTAGGATAGTGAGTGGCTGCATTCATTTAGCCACTAACCTGTTTTATTGTCTGAGATCGATATAAAAATTCTCAAAATGAAGCAGGTGGAGCAGCTGTACGCACAGACTTATATACTGTACCCTATATGCTACACTCTAACTTATGGGAATACACTGACAGATAATATACCAAAATATTGGGAGAACAGTTTGGTTCAGTGGAATTACTGATGCAAAGTGAAAGTATGAGGAGAATTTGCTGGTTCTCGTCTTAGTACTCCAACTATGCACAGAGAGGACGCAGAAAATGAATGCTGATGACAATGCTTAGTGGGAGGAGGAAATTGCCACTGCTGAAATGCAGAGCCCCAAGTGGAAGCACCAATGTTGTGACTGCTGTAAGAGGCAAGCATGTTTCTGTACAACATGTACTGAATATATTTTTAGTAGCTATGGTAAATTATAATTTTCAACTAAATTACCACTTCAATTTTTCTATCCTCAGCCAAGTCAACTGCTGTTGGGATTCTTGAATGGTCTCTTTGCATATGGAGGAGCCAGCATGTATGTACTATGCATACTTTCCTTGTTGCACTACTCCAAACTGCATTATTATTATTATAGTCTAAATTACTCCTTCTGGAAGTAATTATTCTCCAAGTATCCAAAAGCACTTTTCTGCAGCTTGAAGTAAAGTAGCCATGGTACATACATTTATGACTTTATACACATAAAATAATTCGTACAAAGAAACTCTTCTCTCCTCTAATAGACCTGACCTACAATTCATTCTGTATGTCCTGCAGGCACGAGCAACCCAAAGGAAAAAGCTTTTAAGAACTCTGAACAGTGACTCCTTGCTTCTTCACTAGCCTTCAGTGCTCCACCTTCCATTACTGTCACTGCTAGAAGAAGACATGGGGATGATTGTGTGACAAAGCCCTGCAGTGCAGGCAAGATGGGAAAAACCTCTTTCTAAACTGCATATCATATAACAGTGTTCTTGGTTTAAAAGTAACCACACAGTGATTGCCTAGCTAGGGACCACTGCAATAGCTAATACCAAAAAACTTCACTTTGAAACCCAGAGAGAAATTCTACTTTTTAAGAGCTTAAATGATTTCCCAGGAAGGCAAACTAACTGTTAACTGAACCACCACACCATCAGTTCACTGAAATAATGAAAATTACCTTGAGGCAAAATAGTGCCTGAACAGTTTTCTATAATGGGAGCAAAAGATGCACCTTGAAGCAGCAAATCTGAAGTAATAGGAATAGTGTAGCAAAGCTTCCCAAGAAACCAAGATGAACTACTCTCTGTGACCCATAGGACTTACATTATGTTAAGTTTCTGGTTTGAAAGTAGGACAGTATTTAGAATAATGATTTTTAAAGGAATAACTGGTGTAGATTTTAATGAGCACTGCTAAACTATAGCCTATTTCCTTTATCTTTTGAAAACTAAGGGCATGATGGACTGAACAGCCAGAATTTTGCCTACATTGTACCAAGAACATCTCCCTTAAAGGTGAAATGTTCAAGCAGAATGCAATTGGTTGTTTTATTTTAAGAAAATATTTTAAAAATGTGAAATTATATACTGTAAATCATTTATTTGCTCAAACTGCACTATGCTATCTTATCATACATTTTCATTTATCCTCCCATTATATTCTGAGGTTAAAAAGTATTACAATCCCAATTATCTTTAAAAAAAGTTAAAGAATTACTTTACAAAGACTGTAATATGAAACTACATGCATATGTAGAGCAATTTCAGTGTGGGAGTGAATGTAACACGCTAATTGTCCATGGTTAGAACTGCAAAATCATTAACAGTGGCAGAGTTTATCCATGTTGTTATGAGGGTTTGATTACAGAAAAAAGTCCTAGCTGTTAGAATGAAGACTCATACTGTGTGTCATGAGTATTTCTTTCTTGATTAGCAAGACCACAGAGAATACACTGAGGCATCTTCCTTATTCTCTTAACAAATAAAATTTCCTTAATAGTGAGCTAACTAAGTTTCTAATCTTCAATGCTTATTTATTTATTTATTTTATTTTATCTTATTTTATTTTATTTTTATTTGGAAGCCAAGAGAAGACTCTACTTACTGCTGCCGTTTGCTTTTCATTTTCCCCCAACCTGTTCTCTGATCTTTGCTTCCTGAAGCTCCATTTCTTCTTTCCTGAACTAAGTTCCTCAGCTTTCTTAGCAAGCTGAAAATTTGCTACTGGTTTGGCCACTGCATATCAGTAATCTAGGATGATGTCCTTGCATCATAAATGCCTTCATTTCCAATTCTTCCCTCTGATACAAGGGTAGAACTGTAATATTTGAAAACAATTAACTCAAGCAGGAGACCAGCAGGAGATCTGAATAGATTGGTAAAACAGCTGACAAATAGAATCGTTGAAAAAGCAATTTTTCATGAAAGTCAGTATGTACAGATGTGGTGAACGGAGATTTATGTCTCACTGAGGCAGTGAACTCCTTTCCCAGTAATGCTTTGCGGCTCCCATGAG
>JAVSBS010010296.1:0-59299 GCA_033124195.1 Coracias cyanogaster
TTCTTTGGAGACATTCAAAAGCCGCCTGGACGCGTTCCTGTGCGATCTATTGTAGGTGATCCTGCTCTGGCAGGGGGGCTGGACTAGATGATCTTTCCAACCCCTAACATTCTGTGATTCTGTGAAATGAGGGTAGACTGACAGCTGAAAGGCAGGCAGGTAGGTGGAGTACCTGCCACTGCCTTGCTCCTCTCTGTTGCCTGTTAGGCATTCTTTTAAACATGGGCTGTTGTTATACTACATTAAATTTTGTGATGAGATGATTCCTACAGACTCTGTTCCTTTCACTGTGATGTCAGTAAGTTCCTGTCAGGCCAGCAAGATAGGATCTGACTCTTGCCTGGCAAAAATTGTCTTACTCTCCTAGCTTTAGCAATTTGCTTTGGTGAAAGATCTGCTTCTAGGAATTTTGCCCATGGTAAGATGGCAGAATATAGAAAAATTCAACAGAATAGTGATGTTCTTTGCTACGTGGTGCTACAGTTGTCTTCATAATTCAGTTTTCCATGGGTTGTATTTTTCTGTTTGTTGAAATGATATATGGATATATTTATAAAATAAACATTTCTAATGTATTTATAAAAAATTTTTCACCAAAAGTTTTCCACTAACAATAGCTCTTTCTGCTTTAAAAATCTGCTAAATACATAGAAGTAATCTTACAGATAATGAAGGAAGTTTCTAGAAATAACACCCTGTACCGTTTTGAGTATGTGGTGAAAAAATGCTTTTTATATGTTTTAGACAAAGTGTTGATTTATGGATTGCTAATTTCAGCATACTGGATTTTTGCTTAGTCAGGCGCAGAGCTCTGTACCACCTCTGAGCTTTAAAGTCATGCAATTATAATTGTTATCGCAGATGATATTTCCATCAGTATGTGGTTAGTATGTCTTTGCAATGGAGGTAACCTTGGCTAAATAAAGAGTCCAAGTAGGCGCAGACATCAATCACTAATGATGCTGCAGAGAAGATATTTCAGTAAATTTGTAAATGTCATCACCCAAAGAAAGACTGTTTTAAAGGATGAGAGGTTTCATTTCCCAAATGAAATACTTTCTCTAGGATTAGTCAGAAGTATTTAGTCAGAGGTCCTTAGAGAGCCCCAAGGCACAAAGTTCTAGTCGAGCATACCAATGTATTATATGGACTTTCAAAAGGATGAATTTTAATTTTAAAATATGAATGTAATCAGCTAGGTATTGAAGACTTGAAAGGCATTCATTCTGAGGACGTTGTATTATGAATCCACCCGTGGGCTAAAAGTGAAGACTGCTATTGCTTTGTGATTCCCTGTTCTCCTAGCACAGATTTGGTTTATTTTCACAAGAATTGTTAAAATAATGAGCTAAAAATATATTAAAACCAAGTGGATCAGAGTTAGGTGTGGTCTAATAGATGAATCACTGCTCTTTCAGGTGCTGGGCTGCAGCTGAGTCCAAGATATTTCACTCAGATTAATGTAATGGTCACACCTCACATATCTTAAAACAGAGACATTTTCTACTTGAGCATGGTGGAAGATGGAGCTAGAATGAATGATGAATTGTCTCTCACGTTTAGGTGGTCTTTTCAAGCTTGAACTTATTTTGAAGGACTGAAAAATACAAATGGTCCTGCTTATGTTGTCCTTGGTTTCCGAGTTAAACAAAACAAGACAAAGTTTTCCCCCCTTGATTAATTGCAAGACATTATGGTCATAATCAGACATGATGAATAGATACCATTTTTGCATATATTTTGAACGGAAATCCTTTTTGGTCATCCAGTGATTGGATCTATTTGTGACCGATGGTTTTGTGTTTGGGATTAAGCAATGGTTTCTTGTTTGGGTATCCACACACTTCCATTGACCTAACCAAAGCACAAAATTTGACATTAATGCTGGCTTTCCTCTGGCTCCATAATGCAGGAGAGAACCTAATTTAGTGTAAGCTCTGCTGATACAAACTTAATTCCTCAGCATTTTCTGCAAAACTTGAATCATTAGAGCGAGTTTATGGCAATCAACATTTTCTGTCATTTTTGGTCTGGTAATAAAATGATCAAGGCTGGATTTTCTGTGCTGTTGAATCATTGCTGTAGATCACAGCTCCACTATGAATTTATGCTAATCTACTTTCTTTTCATGCCTCTGACTCATACCGTTGTATTTGTGACTGTATTTTGCATCAAATCAAGGAACTGATTCAGTTAAACTAACATAGAAAACCAAACCAAAATAAGGTTTAACTTGCATCAGTTCCCTAATGAGGTTTGTTGTGTTACTGCATTTTTGCCAGACTCAAAGAAGGATATTGATAGAAGGAACAAGAAGTCAAAGGTACTATAGGAGGAAGGACTATTGATTTCTGATTCGGTGCCAGTCATTTGCTGATGTAAAATGTTCACATAATTGGGCTTTTAGCCTTATACTGGATCCCAAACAGTGACAACATATGTGGATAAAAAAAGTGAGTGAAATGATCTATGTGGAATCATAAATGATAATAACAGTAAGAAGAAAATGTGCTGCTGGATCAAAAAAGAACTTTAATTTTTAACTTGCATTTGACTCAATTTCACTTTTTTGATTAATATTCTTGTAACAGTAATACAGAAAAATGGTTCAGACAAAAAAGTTGCATTCTTGTCTTTTTATGCAATTCTCTTTAAAGTAAATAACCTCTTAGTGCGTATCCTTCTGCTCTTTTCCCACCTTCATCTTAATTTTATACAATATTTTCACATTCAATGAAACATTACTTTTTTTAAGGTTATCACCAACCTTGGGCCTCTGGAGTGGATTCTTAATACTCCCAGTCATCACAGAGTTCATCATGGTAAGTTAAAAGTGTAACCTCTTATTCCTCAGTGTGGTTTTTCTCATAGTCACTATTAGTATTATAATAAACCACTAAGATTGTAGTCTGAAATCAGTTTTTCAGAAGGATTTTAATTTTGATTATTGCTTCACAAATAGTCCTTGTTCAGTTAGAAATTTCACAGTATTTAGAAAATGTTTTTATAACTTAAATTTGATTTTAAAATTTTTACATTTAAGATTAATTACTGAGCAGAAATTAAGCCTTGATAATGTGAAATAATTTGAAGACTTCAGGCAAAACAATTCAACATTTGTAAATAGGAAGAGTGATAGAAAAATATCTCATCCTTCCCTGACTACTACAACATCGTCAACTTGTCAATCACTAACAGATGCTTTTGCATTCAAAATAAAAGCACCAAATGTGCAAAAACACAGGATCACCTTTTCGAAGAACTGTTAAATGTTTTAGTGGAATTTGGTTTCAGCTGTCTGAATTATTGAAAAATCTGACTTCACACAAGTGCATGATGATTGACTTGTCATCAATATTCAGATGTATTCAAGACCATAGTGCTTATGTAAATTGAATTAATAACTCCACTGCCTATTGAAGCATGTCATGAACATATCTGAGGAATAGAAGTGGATTTCGTAGATGTCCTTGGCTCATTCAGTATGCAGAGATAAGAAGTGAAAAGGTAACAGGCGAATGGAAGAACAAAATAACTTGAAACAGACTCAAATGCAGTTATATGTACAGAGGATGTTATTAATATTTATTATATCCTCTATGAGTAAAGTGTTTATGGCACTGTGTAGACTTTTTAAAAAGGCTATGGTGCCGTAAGTGTCTAATCCTTAAAATTTGCACAAGTACTGGTAATCCTGGAGGGAGACACTCTGCTCTTATTTGCTCTGCTGTAAATCCAAACTAATCCTTTGATCCCAATCGGAGTTAAGCAGAATCACTCAGGAGCTGATCAGGTGTTGTACAGTTGCTCCAGATAATCTCCACAAATATAGGGATATGTAATCAATGGATCTTTACTCATACTTTTGATAGAACAGCTTATATACAAATACATTCCTTAGAAAACTGGTAGAAGGATCAGTTTTTCCTCACATTGAAGATAACAATAACAAAGATGTTTGGTACAGAAGATAGAGACAGCTCAAAACCATTAATGAGATGACTGCATAAATGTATTTAGCATGTTTTCTTAGGTATAAACTGGTGAAATGATTTTTTGTTTGCTTTTTATTTTGTCTTTATAAATATATTTTGAACTGAGTTTAATTTCACAGAAATTGTGGGATGTGACACATTTGATTTGTGTGTTTGAATCTGAGTAGAAAGAGAGCAATAAGCCTAGTAAGAAAAAAGAAACTTTGTGGACATATAAGGAGTGGTGGGTTAGATACTTCTAAAAATTATTTTTAGATTATAAACTGATGCTAATGGTGAAGATTTACCTTCATAATTCATTTGCATGCATTCTTATATATGCAATTACTAAAATCATAAATGATTTTTATTATAGGTAGAAATCCTTACTGCATTGACAAAAATTATGGTGGCACACTCATTATCTGGGACAGGATATTTGGTAAGTAAAAAAAAGCTGTTCTCTCTCATATTTAGTTAGTATGGCAAAAATATGTATACTTTTGAACTTGTTGGTGGTTCTTTTTTTTTTCTCTTCTTCCATCAGGAACATTTGAGGCAGAAGATGCAAAAGTTGTCTATGGCTTAACACATCCAGTAAATTCATTTGATCCCATCATGCTCCAGGTGCTATAGTTTGTGTCACCACCTCTGGTATCTTCAACAGGCACTCATGTTTGAAAGAAATTTCTCTTAGGCACAGTTGAGGCCATCCTTGCATTGCTGCACAGTTAATGAAATTACCTACTATTTCTTCAGTATTTCATTACAAAACAATTAATTCATCTCAGTACATTGAGCATATGCAGAGCTTGTAGTCATATATGTATGATATAAATATATCCATTCCAGTCAGATACTAAGTAGTTTAGTAATTGAGAGTATGTTATGTCAGGGTCCCAATAACCAAATTCTAGTTTAAAAATACAATAAATATATCTATACAATATACTGTTAGATTCTCTGGACTGATTAGAGGAGAGAGAGATTCTTCTCTGTGCAGAAGTCATCATAATCTTCTCTGGAGCTTGACACGGCTTCTGCCTATTTCAGTCAGGTTTTCTGAGCTTCTGACTGTCTTCACCTATTCCTTATTCCCTTTACAGGCTTCGAAAAATCATTTACTTGAGAGCTAAAAATGAAATTATAATGTTTTATTAATTTTTATTTTACTAACAATGAAAAATTACTTGCTGTTTTTTTTTCAGTTACGTCCCTTGGCTCATATTTGGAACACATTTTGGGCCACACCTGGGTTCGGCAATAAACTTTCTGTCATGTTCAAAGGGCCAGGCTGGGGACCAGGCAAACCTAGACTTGGCCTTCCTGGGGAAATCCCAGTGGTAAATAGAACATGCATAGGCTTTCAGTTTTGTATAATTTACTTGGACCTCTTAATGCTACTGGATCAATGTTGAAAACTCTACACATGCTATTTTAAATTAGCAAATTAGCAGTCATAAAGTATAGGGGAAGATGAAATGGGAACAGAAACTGAAGGAAATGAATGTTTTAACTATGTTTTTTTATTTGAAGGAAAAAAAATATTTATCTTTTCAGTATTCATTTTCTAAAGAGATTTTAAAAATAGTTCTACAGAGTACAGCAGAGTTAAACTCTGCCTCGCACTAGGCAGAATAGATTGTAGTAGATTGTGCAGTTACCTATGTCCCTCCATCTTTTTTGTGTATTTGTGAGTATAAAGAATAGTAAGGAATAACAAGATGGAGCAGGTCACTGTTGAAAGCTGTTATTTGTTTTGCTTCATACAGATCACTGGAAAAGAAGTTCCCTTCAATCCAAGTGTACCAGGTTATCTTAATTGCTATGCAGTTGTACATTTTGCTGTAATAGTGGATTTGTATACTGAACTTCTTGGTACTGTGACTGTAAGTAATTCCTGTCTTTATGAAATAGCATCTCATGCTAACAGTAATATGACACAACATGTTTAAATAATAAGGCACTGAGTAGAGGCTCTACAGCCTGGCTCATATATTATTTAAACTATTATAATAATTATTAGATTTTTTTTAGAAAGAATAAACATAAATGGGTACGTATGTAAGTATATAATATTAAATATGCAATGCTTTCTATCATTTATTAATATTTAATAACATATTCTGTATTCACAGATAAATGTGCTTAAGAGTTAAGTGAAAAAATAATAAGTGTTCTATAGAAGATGTACGTGTTTGCTTCAGTTTTTAGCACCTCATGAGAGGAAAAATGTATCTCAGACTTGAAACTATGTAGGTTTTAAGATATCAAGGTTGGTAGTATTGTTAGATGCCAATAATACCCAAGCTTTAGAAGGAAGATTGCAAAGATCTTACAGTGCTTGCAGGTGGGACGCCTGGCATCAGCATGATTTCAGAGTTGGAGGAGCACAGACTTAGAGTAAGTCCTTCTTCCAGTCTTGAATATACAACAGTATTTATAGAAATACAGCAAGGAGAGGCACGTATTTACCACCTCCTGTTTGGGCTGATGGGCTCTCCACAGTAACACAATGTGTTTCCTCCATGCGTACCTGGCAGTCTCTGAAGGTGAACAATGAGACAGTCTTCTCCACAAAAACATTAACTTCCCTGTGGCTTCGCAGCTCCCAACCTCCTTTTCATTCTTCCTTCTTTGACAACTCCTTCTACTTTAGTAAAGCTAAAATCTTCTAGTTATGAAGTATAATTTTAATGCATCAAATATTCCCACAGATCAGTTGAAGACCTACAAAACACCACAGAAGTCTATCGGTTTAATAAACTGCTCTTTGGCCACCTTCTTAAGCCATTTCTAAGACCTTATTGGTTAAAGAGAAGTCTGGTAGTATTTGTGTCAACCATGTTGCCCCAGGCCTGCTGTCAGTGTGCCAAGGGCCCCCTGGGTTCTCCAGCCTGTGCTCACCTGTGGACCTGCCTTATCTCAGTATGCTCACCTGCTAGTCTCTGACCCTCAGCCAGTCGTGGTTACTGTCCCCTCCCCACACTGATGGATGCGGCAGGACAGCACCCTTCCCGCTGGGGCCATGTGCCCTGTGCACTGGCTGCCACTGCCACCGCCCCCTCCTCCCCTTCCCCAGGGCACGGCCCTTCTTGCTGGGCCCTGACCTGACCCCTTTGCCCATGACCAACATGTGTGAATCCAAGCAAGAGGCAGATTTCTAGATGTAAGTCTCTCTTGCATATCTGACTGTGATCATCCATTAAGGATTCTAGAGGACTGCAAAGGCTTTTCAAAGCTGTTCAGAAATCTTGTCCAAATGTTGATGTTTGGGTCTTCTGACTCAGACATTCCTCTTGTGTCCCAGGGCAAGAAGGGCAGGAGAGGGACTCTGCCTGCAATAATTTCTTGGGATATGTGGCAGGAGGCTTATAGCAGCTCTGACAGCTCTGCATATACTAATTGCCACAGACCTTTTTTTTCACGTGTTTTTTGGTTAGATGTATTCTGAGTAGCACATCAGACCAGTTGAATGATGCAATTTTTGAGAAAAATTCATCGTATTCACCTCTATAAAGGGTCATACTGCAACTGCAGGGAATTCAGAGATTACTGAGATATCTGATGCTTAGTCTATTCGAAATAATTTCTGAGGACAGGAAATTAAGCCAACAGTAAGGATAAATACCTCCAATGTGTACAAGATAATGTAGCATAGATGATTGCCAATGTTCTTCTGAGGAGAAAAGCCTCTGCAAAATTTTCAGGTTATGCTTCTAGATTCCTACATACCAGAATCAAGTCATATTTGCATAGGGATCAAACTATGGGGTTTTTGTTTTTTATTTCATTGCTATCACTTTTAGCAGTAAGAAGTAAGGAGTCTGCTCATTAGTTTTTTTCCCGTTTTATTATTTCCTGGTTTTTCCTTTTTCTGGTCCTGGAAGTTAAAAATGGATGGTCCAGATTATTTTCTCTGCTGATTAATGCGGCTTTAAGGATAAGTTATAACAGAGGCTGAAAAATACACCTAAGCCCCAGATGATGATTAAATTCTTGCAGTCATGGAGGAAATATACTGAAGATCCATGAACTTTTTGTAGAAAAACAACTAAAAACTTCTCTGCACATAACTGCAGGGTAATAAGGTAGTAAGGATAAGAAGAGCACAAGGGACTAGAAGCACCTCATCTCAGGACATAAACCTTCAGCGTGGGTGTAGAAAGTGCTGGTCCCAAGGCAGCATTCCAGCATTGCTCTGCAGTACAGTGGGGAAGCTGTCATGAGAAGGAAGCTTGTGTATGAATAACTTTACTTGGCAAAATTCTTTCTTCAATATCAGTTTTCCACTACGCTGAGTTATGAAATGTCTATGGATACAAATGGAACTTTCTGTCTGGCTATGAATTATGTCATAATTGTGGCATAGCTCCATAAATGGAGAAAGCTAACTGTTTTCCTCATTTTTAGGTATAAATTCCATTTCATTATAGCCATAAGACACAGCACACAGCTATTACATTTCTCAAGTGATTACAGTGGCTCAGTGTTTGGTCTCACGCCCTGTAGAAGTGTTAAATTTCTCTGTCCTTAAAGAGCAACCATATACCTTCAGTCTGAATGACCTACATTTAACTTACAAAAAGAGCAGAACAAGAAAGACCAAATATATATTTTCCACAGGAGAGAGCATTCAGTATTTATTTTTTATGTAGTGATCTACACTGCATCCAGAGAATAAAAATTGCTTCTGAGCTCTGCACATCTAGATCTGATCCAAAACTCATTGAAGAAATGGGATTTGGATCAGTCCCAGAGAGAGTGCTAGGAGTGTAAAAGTGCAGTACATTCAAAGTAAAAGTCTCATAGCTCCAGAACTGCACGTATCACATAAATCAAAGTGAAGTGTATCTTAAACACATTTTGCAGTGTCTTTTTTATTGTTGATAGATACTGTAACATTTACTGTGCTTATAACGTTATGAATATGCAAGCAGCTTCATGTAGATGAAAACTAGTAAGGGGTAAGATAGATTCCTTGAAAGCTGAGAACACAATTAATATATCCATTCAGTAGGACATCACCAAGTACTCTATGGGGAATATTGCTAAGAGTTTACAATTTTTTTTAGTAATTCTATGTTAAACTATATTCATATAGACAAAGACACCTTACAATACAAATCTCATAGAATTGTATTAACATTCTTCGTTTGAATGTTGGAAGTGTCTGATATATGACAGCAGAGCATCTGTGAACTTATGAAACATGCTGACATCGTTCCTAGCAGTTATTTTGAAACACTGAACACATCAGGATACAAAAATGCATCCATGTTATTCTTCAAAAGGAATGAAACAATCTGACTTCTTTGGAATATAATGTCGATTTGGAATATTTCGATGTTCATCCAAATATTTGGAATAACATTTCCTTCATTGGAATTATTTTTTCATTACTAAAAAAACCCATAAAATAATAATAATGCTGTGGTTGATTACAAAGCCGTGTAAACTTCTTCCCAAATTCTATAACCCTCCCCATTTTTTTTAAGGCTCCAAGATATTTTTAAAGCTTTCAGTTAAATCAAAATCCAACAGAAATATTTTTTTCTACTTGATTGCAGCCAATAACCACATTGCAAAGTTGTGGCTGACTTGTAATTGGGGAACCTGCTGTGGTCCCACAGGCCTCTGTTTATACAAATACTCCAGTGTATAAATACTCATTTATTTTTTATATGCATCCATGCATATTTTAAGTGGAATGAGAATGCTAGTACTAATGAAGGTGTAAAACGCACATTGTTTTCACACTGCAACTTGAAGTGTGTAGATTTAATATATGATGTTTAGTTTAGTGATATAACCCACTGACTATTTTATTGATTTTGGTAGAGTAATGCCCAGAAAATGGATGCTTCAGCTGCCAGTATCCACTTCACAGAGTGATACAAGTTTGAAAGTAAATAAAAGAATCAAACCAGCGTGTAACTATACCACTGGAGCTGTGAAGAGAAAGTTATGGAAGCAAACTAATAATGCTGAAATTTATGCTACATGCCTGTTTTTCTAAACGCTGTTATTCCCAAAAGGCATCAAGTGTATTTCACCACGAATTTGTTGATAGTCCTTGACCAGGAGCACAATGAAAGGAACACATTTTTTTGCTTTATGTGAATGTGGTGCGTGTATCTACAGTGAAGGATAACTTACACCATCTACCTTCATGGTTCCTAGTAAGGCTTTATGCCTCACCTTCATCACTCCATAAGGTGAGGACTTGGAAAGTGGACAGCTGCAACACTGTACTCGGGCATTACCCTGCCATGCACTTGTGTGAATCTGATGATAGTGCCAGTTTGCAATTAACTGATCTGCAGGTTGTACATTAGAGTCCTCTAGTCCTTCACATTCTGGGCCGCTGGTAGTATGGGACCATAAGAAGTTTTACAAACAGCCAGTGTTCAAAATAATATGGTTCAAGTAGCATCTGAAGAGAAATGGAAATTGGCCTGAAAAACAGACACTTCAAATATGATCATACCTGGCTCAGGTAGTTATTATTCCAAAGAAACTCATATAGAATTTTAACCATTTAAAGATAAAGGTTGATTATATTTGAGTTTTATTTCCTTAAATCATAAGGTTGCTTCAGTTCTTCTGGTTTACTAACATACATTAAAATGTATTTCTATTCCCATTTTTTTGCTGGAAAGTTATGATTAAAACTGATCTGCCATTTACTGATTTCCTTCCAAGTTCTTATTGTATGCTTTTTTCTTCTGTGGTTAGATAAGTGTGGAGAGTCAAATGATAACTGCAGGCTCTAATTTTTCCCACCTTAGAGAAAACGTTTAAGAGAAGTTCGCAGGGTCACACACCAAATACTTGTATTCAATCCTTTCTTTGTGGGAAGAAAGCTGCAGTCTGAATTACAAATAGTACAGTGTCTCTAATATCAAGCTTAAAATTATTTCAAGGTGCATCAACAACAATATAATAGGACCGCAATAATAAAAAATTCTATTGTTTCCTGAAAATATGGTAGCTTTAAAATAGTTATTTTTCATTTATTTCTTACTTTTTTAGAAACGACAATTAAAATATATCTTTAAGCAAAGAAAACAAAACAAAACAGAAATTACGAGAAGGAACACCATTAAAATAGGACCCCAAAGTGTCTGCTTTGAAGAAGTGTTTCCATCATCCACTCAAATCCATCTTTTCATGCAGCGACCAAATTTAGCCTCTACACTTGCAGTCTTGCGAATGATGAGAAATAGAAACATTCAGAAAGTGCTCTCTTTCCACTGATTACGGAGAAAGCTTAGGTTAATAACAGATTTTCAGGCACTTCAGTAAAGGTACTTTAAGAAAGGTAGAATGAATCAGCACTACAGTTTACCGAAACTGGAATCACAAGGAAACCTAGATGCCTGGGACTTGCTGTCTGCTTGTCTAGTGCTAGCCAACTCAAAACACTAGGAGGGCTGAAAAGTGTGAAATCATGCAGCTCTTTTAAATTGGAAATTGGAGATACCCATAATGATTTATAGCAGGTACTGCTGGATCCTTTCTGAAGACAAATATTAAAATTTGGTGTCTCAAAACCATTGCAGGTTCATTTGTTTTCCGTAAAGTGTGATTTTAGCAATCTATTGTAATATAGCAATTACATGACTTGCTTGAAATTTGGATTTGATATTCAGTTCTCTTTCCTGCCTAAGGGGGATAAAAAACCCTATATTCCTTTTCTCAGAATAATGTCCCACCACTGTGGGAATATTTTTAAGACAGTCTGTAGAAGCTAGTGCATTACACTGGAAACACTAAACAAAATCAGACGCACCTGGCCAGAAGGACTAGGTTTAAAAAAAGGTGTAATACTCAAACATAAAATTAAGGACAGTGTCTATGGGAAAGTCTTGAATTCCAGTCCTAGTTCCCTGGCAAACTCCTTTATTTGACAAGTAACAATTGTTGAAAAATATATCAAAGCATTTCTAAGAAATTTATGGGTGAATTCCCTTACGCTTGTGCCAAATCGTGTTTTTCTTTGCTCGCTTCTTGAATTTTTCTATGACGCAGTTTCTACAGGAAGCTGAAGTGGGAGTTGAACTTACTGTGGCTAGATGAGCAGTTTAAGAACTACTCACTTTGTTCAACTTTAGAGTCTCTGCTTAATTTTAATAAAAAAGCTCTGTGCAAAAATTTTGTCACTTCAAAACAAATTGCTTCATGGTAACAGTGGAAAATCCTTTTAAACTTGGGATGGCTGTTGGGTTTTCAGATTCTGGCAACTGAAGTTATCAAAAAGAGCACCCTCAGTTTAATCTTTTATCAGCCAATTTTAAAACTTTTATCTGGAATTTGCAAGTGTATTCCAGGCCCTTTAGAACATTCTTTTGCTTTCTTGACTTAAGCAAGAGTCTCAGCACAATTGCTATATTGTGTCTCCGCAGGGTACAATACCTAGCTCAGTATCCTGTCTCCTCTGAAGGCTGATAGCAGATGCCTAGGGTAGGAGCATAAGAAAAGTGTAAAGAATGGGGTCCTTGGGGTCTTAATGGACAATAAGTTAACCATGAGGCAGCAATGTGCCCTTGTGGCCAAAAAGGCCAGCGATGTCCTGGATTGCGTTGAATGCGACCAGCAGGTCAAGGGAGGTTCTCCTCCTCCTCTATCCTGCCCTGGTGAGGCCACATCTGGAGTATTGTGTCCAGTTCTGGGCTCCCCAGTTCAAGAGGGACAGGGAAACACTGGAGAGAGTCCAGTGGAGGGCCATGAGGATGATTAAGGGACGGGAACATCTCCCTTACGAGGAAAGTCTGAGAGCCCTGGGTCTGTTTAGCCTGGAGAAGAGAAGGCTGAGAGGAGATCTGTCTATGTTTATAGATATCTGAAGGTTTGGTTTCAGGAAGATGGCGCCAGTCTCTTTTCAGTGGTGCCCAGTGATAGGACAAGGGACAGTGGGCACAAACTGAAACATGGGAAGTTGCACCTCAGCATGAGTAGAAACTTTACCGTGAGCGTGACAGAACACTGGAACAGGCTGCCCAGAGAGGTTGTGGAGTTCCTTCTCAGGAAACTTTCAAAACCTGCATGGACATGTTCCTGTGTAACCTGCTCTAGGTGAACCTGCTTTGGATGGGGGATCGGATTAGATGTCCTTTCCAACCCCTACTATTTTGTGATTCTGTGATATTGTTACTCAAGGTCTACATATACGTAGGTGATGGTGGTAATCAACAGTCTGAGGATTTGTAAGTTTATCATAAGGACAGATGGACCAGATTGGAAATATGGCAATGTAGTAATGAGTTTGATCTATCCTGCTATAAATCTGTGCAACAGAGTGGCTTGACAGGTGTAATTTGTGAGAAGTGTGTTCTGGCTTGTAAAATGGTGAGGCTGCTGTTTAGTTCACTCATTGCTGTGATTGTGTTTTCTTTATTCAGTAACTGTTTGTTAAGGATATCTAAGTAGGTGCTTGTGATTCTCAGTAAAACAAGAGAAATCTGCCCAGCCTGAGTACGTGGTTTGATGTGTTTTGCAAACGTGGGATCTGTAAGTTCACACAGCTGTAAAACTTGAGAATATCCTCCTGTGGCCTCCCACAGTCACAGTTAACTTAGATCTGTTTGAGGGGTAGGGGGATACCACTGAGGGAAGGTGGGCATGTCACTGGGTGGGATTTATTGAATCAGGGCAGACATTCATAGATTTTTACTTTTCCAGTGCCTGTAGTCTTGAAGTGCAAGATTCTGTTCTTAAGCCTTATTGCTGTTGCAGCCAGAAAGGATTCCTATAACTCAGCCAGATCCACTACTTTTGTTTTGGGTTTTTTGTTGTTTTTTTAAATGAAAAAAAACCCCAAAGGCTCTTCAGAACTAATATTTGAAAGGAAGTCAGGGACTGAAAAAGAAAACTGGTTAAACATTTGAATTTCAGAGGCAGCTGTGTAGAATACAAAAAATATTTAATAAATGAAAAAAAATTCAGACTTCACAATGAAAATAATTTTTGTTTTTCTGAGTTTTGCCTGTATAATTTCAATGCAGATTTTTAGGACATAAATCCTCATGCTGCTATTCATCCAAGCACTTACACACGTTAATGTTTAAAAATGTTTTAAGTCTTATTGAAGTTAATGGTATGAGTTCAAGAGTTTTGCTAAATTGGGAACCAAGCGTCGAGCTGTCACGAAGGGACAACATTAATTTTGGTTCTTCTTAAATGTGGTCATATTGTCATGTCATGTGAATTCTTATTCTCACCAATATATTGGTTTTGGTATCCATTGTGAGTCATAGATGACTATGGTAAAGACCTGATAGCATAAGATGGAGAAAAAGAACAAGGCTGCTGGGAAATTAATTTAGAAATGTTTGTTCCCTCTTCGGTAAGGGCATAAGGGAATTAAGTAACTTTGGTAAAACACCTCATGCAGAAGGGAATATATTAAACATTATTTTGGAAATACAGCATTCAAGAAACAACTCTAAAGGTGGTTTCTCCAGATAAGTGTGCTATCCAAAGCAGATATTTTAATTGTAAAATTTGAAGCCAAAAATTACTTTAAAAGCAGACACTAGCATCATTAAGTGAGGAAGTTGAAGGTACCATTCTGGTAATTGCTCTTCAGAAATTTACTCTAAAAGAATTTTTTGTCTACTTTTAAACAGATGTTATCACAGGGAACTATTCTCCTGAGAATTGGCTTTATCATTTTGTCCCTAACCTCTTTCGGACTACTAATGGAGAACAGGTAAGATGCAAAACATGTTTGTTCATTTTTTTCCTCACTGTGCATTATTTATCATTATATGGAAATCTCAGATGTGTCAGAAATTAGTATGATAATGAAATATAGATACACTCAGACATGTTGCTGTCTATTGACTTGCTAGTCGATAGCACGTGACTTGCCAGCACCTAAACCCAGGAGTGTTCCCATGGCAAGTACTGGCTATAGCTATATTGTCCCTTGCAGACAAGCTATGGGATGGGCTACTCATGTCACCCTCTGTGCTTGCATTTGCTGGGTCCACATCTCTGGGTTTGAGACACTGGCAGGCCAGTGAGATCTGCAGGCTGTCCTAGGGGTATTCAAGCTCAAACTGCAACCATATTGTGTCAGTCCTCTGTAGCATGCCAGGTGCAGTGGTGGTAGATTGAAAGCACACAATGTAGCCCAAAGTAGACTCCAAACCATATGAAGGATGGTGTAGACTTAAGAATAATTTAATCAATATGGATTCAAATCAAATTGGATCTTTAATACGCCAGCCCAGTGAGACATTGAAGTGCTGGGGCCTGGGCTGCAGGTCGGGAGTTGGAGTTGACCTGTGAATGAATCACAACCTAGCAGAATGTTTTGTTTCCCTGTTGGCTCCAGGCCCCAAAGGCAGAGCCTGGCCCACCTGTGTGCAGCCCCACCTTCCCCCAGGTGGTGGTGGTTGGGGTTTGGGCAGGGCCAGGATTACGTCAACCAGGAGCTGATCAGTTTGTGAGTAGCTTCCTGTGGTGGCTGCTGCTTCCCTGGTTTTCTGCAGAAACATGGAGGATTTTAGCTAGAGAAGAGCAAAGAGATGTGATACCTCTGAGGGGATGTTGCTGAGATCGGTGTAATTGGAGCATTAGCAGCACAGACATACACTATGGAAGTAGTCCTTATGGGCACCATGACCCTATAGAAGAGTAAATAGCAGCTACGTTTTCTTACAAAGAAACTATTTGTCCTGCCAGAGCAGAAATGTGGAATAGAAGCTTCCTTTGAAATTGAGGTGCCAGTTCTGCTTTGCACCTGCTGTTAGTTTTGTTTTAAGAAAGGAGTAGCTTCCACTTGTATGGACTGAACAGGTTTATTTCAAGGTAGGTAAAAATCTGTCAATGGGCCAGACTTGTGTAATTTAGGGAGTTAATAATGTGAATTAGTCAAAATTTACAGAAATAGACCAATGAAAAAATTCTGAACTACTCATGTAGCAGTTTTCAGAACTTTGCTGTAGTAATTTTTGAGATCAAAAGACAATAGCTACATATACAGCTACATGTGTGTGAACGTATGTATAGTTTGTGAGTATGTGTATTCTCACACCTAGCAAATTTGGTGTTATATGTCCATGTAAGGTGTATACTCTAGAAACTTCACTCTTTAAATTAAGAAAGATGACAGTGTAAATGCAGGGCATCACAGACGATTTCCACATTGTCTTTTTTGCTGAAGTTTATGAAGAAGAAGAAAAGGTTTGATGATCATCTGAATTAATTCCTGTTTCTAGGCCTGAAGCAGGAATTCTGGAAATCATCCGCTGCTTGATCTTTGTTGGTGTGTACAGACTTGGCTACTTAAGGAGTCAGTTTTCTTACTTGAGCTATGCATATGAGGTAAGACATTTATTTTTAAAATATCTATACTGATTACTCTAGATTTTTTAACTTTTTAGAAAAAAAAGAAACGAAACTTTTTTTTTATTCCTTATTTTTTATTATAGTATTTGAGTAGAATAATGATTTATTTCTTATCCCTTTGTTTCTCACTTGTAAGAAAATTACTGTGTTTTGCTGTAGAGATGCAAATTTCCATTAAAAAAAAAGGTCAGGAAAGTGTATGTCTACTGTTTATTGCAAAAACAATATATAAGTGGCCATATGCTTTGAAGTGAATAATAGAAATGTGTTGCTGAATTTGAATTGATTAGCTCACATTTCATGGGACAAATCTGAAAACACGTGGAGGCAGGAAGAGTCTTAAATATCAGATATTTTGTTCTATAGTTATACTGTACTTTAGAAACAGACTTGTAGCCATGGACAAAGATTGGGTAATGGACTAAATAGACCTTTGGCCTGATTAAGTAGGGTTACTTTTTTTGTTCTTAGGACTTATTTTTATCCTATTTATGACTTTTATTTTTTAATCTACCTTTTAATTTTTTCATTATAGTTGGTATTTCTTAATAACTTTTTAAATATAATCTGAATTAAATAACACTGAATCATTAATATAATTCTAATATGAATAACATTCCCAAGCTGCCTAGTACTGGTTACCAGCAAAGACAAGCTACTAGCAAGGATATGAGTGGATTGTTAAACTAGTAGAATTCTTACCATAAGATTCCTTTTGTCTTAAAACCATAAAAAAATTGAAATAAAACAGTAGGAATTGAGATTCAAACCAAGTTCAAAATGGTTCATTTGACCTGAAACATTTACAAAATTTATAGCAACTTTGCTAGTTGAAGGTTTCTGGCAGTGGTGCTGATTCTCCTGCTTTTAAGAGATCAGGCAATAGGAGAAAGGAAAAATATCTTATGCTACTGTGGGTGTGGTGTGGTTTTCTTGTGTATGTGTCATCTTTTTACCAGGGATAGGAAATAATAATATTGGACAATATTTAAAGCTATATAAATACCACTAAGAATTGTTTTGGTTTTTTTCCCATATTGTTCCATTGTCAAAGCTTTGGTGTATAAATCAAACAGTTCTTGAATTATTTTCATAAAAGTCTGCCAGAACTCAGCAAATATTTTAAGAAATTTGTTTGCTTAGATATTATTTGGAAAGTATCTCTATCATTTACTGCATTGCCTACTACAGTAGATAGGCTTGAAGCAAACAATTCTTTAAGTTTGCAACTAATTCTATAGCCCTTGAGAGCTCTTGAGCTCTTAGACTTGAATTATTCAAGTATTCTAACTGAATTTGGGGAGAATTATATGTCAAAATACATACTCTCAATTAAATGAAAAAATCGTGTACTTGCCTTGCTGAGGTGTGTGTGTGCATGTGGAAAAGTGTCTCTTACTCAGAAACAAGTACAAGCGAAATTATGAAATTGTTTTTTGTAGGGAACTATACAGCTTCATATTCTTTCATGAAGGAGAAAATAAAATGAAATGGTTCTTGCTCTGTTCTTTACATATATGTCATTAAAATTTTAACTTTATTGCCATCTAAATTTATTTCTTACTGTACTTTTCTATCCTGTCTTCTGTCCGTCCTTCCTTCCTCTTATTCTTAATATTGTACTTTTCTGTTACACTTTTTGTTTTTAATCCCTTGTTGGACATTGACTAGGTAGTCCATTTTTAACAAAAGAAATAAAAGGTTTTCTCAGAAATTTGGTCTAAAGTTTGTCCTTTTTTTTTTTTTTTCTGTTGAACATTCAAACAGGTTATTTATCCTTCATGGTGTAAAAGTGTAAATAACTTTGAACATCTCATGGTACCCATAAACCTAGACCTATCTTGTAAGCAATTCTTTTTTAATTTGTCCTACATATGTCCTAGTAATTTTTAGATGCTTGCTTTTCAACTTCCTTTGCTCTGTTTTGCTTTCAAATCCACTTATAATTTTGAGAGGTGTAAATTAAAAAAAATTATTCTTTTTGTGTGTGTTATGTAAATATTCTATCTTTAACATACACCTATATTTCGCTGACTTTTGATCTTTTTAGTATTATTTTTCTGGTGTTCAATCTGTAATATACTTAAGTAATGTCCTTCTTACATCATCATCTTAGTATGTTACCAAATAATTCTTTACTAGTCCATAATTCGTTAAGCAATAGGAATGAATGCACTACAGCATGTCACAGAATTTCTGTTGACTTTTTTTTGGTCTATAAATTATTACTTTCTTGGCCTTTGCTTAGGGATGAAGAAGAATGAACTGCAAGAGGCACGATGGCACTACTGATTGTGTCTATAATTTAACAGTAATGGTGACCAAGCCTTCTTAAGTTAATTGTGCACGTTGCAGCAAATAAGCGCAAGATTGATTTTTGCCAACAGCATGTTGAACCGTTAGTGAAAAAGTATGTGACTCCTGTCTATACAGGTGGTTTTTTCTGTGACTATCGCATATGTTGATGTTTCTCATTAATATTTTAGAGCCAGTAGATAAGATTTTTGGAAGTAAATATCCTTGCAATACTATTTGCAGGGTACTCTCGCAAAAATAGGTGATTTAAACTGCAAATGATTGTGTTTGGCTCATAAGAAGGTCTGACAAGTATTGGAACTACTGCATAGGAGGAGAGCTTTCTGGGTGAAAACTAGAAGGAAAATACAGAAGAAATGAGAGAAAACTAGGGAATCAGAGAGGAGAGAAGAGCAAAGGAAACAAGAAGCAAGTCTTCCATTTTGCCATTAGATTAGCACAGGTGAGTGTGAGAAAAGCAGTTAACTACTGCAATTCCAGCAGGAGGAGCAGTCCTGCCCTCTGGCTCCAGCCTCTTGCCCTCACTACCCAGTTAATTAGTGTTAGCTGGCTAGTCTAACAGCCAAAGATTTTTCTTGCGGTAAGTGATGCAACTTGCTCTGGAGCAAGAAAGATTCAGAATGCTGAGGCTTTGGGAAGGTGGAAGTAAAATGAAGCTAGAGGGATGTAAGAAAGAAAGACTTCTGATTTTGCTAAAGCTGCAATCTTAGTATGGCTGTCAACTGTGTCTACTGTCTAGTAGACATTGGCCAATAGGCATTGGCTCTATTGTTCCTTTGAAGTTGTATGTTACCAGGTCGGTTCCATGTGAAAATTTTCTGATCGTTTAAAAATACTGTTCTCCCTGCTATTGTAGTTGAAATCCTTCCAAGGTAGACTCCTGAGGGATCTCTCCTGGAGTCCTTTCCTCCTCCAAACAAGCCAATAATTTGAATTTATCGGAGTTCGAAAAATTACCCCTTTTTACCTTGTGGGAGGTGAAACAATACATGTTTATCAGTATACATTTTCTGTTCCTTGTGCTGTATGTATTTCATAGGGATGATTAGGTGAAAGAAGTGATGGGGGGGTGTTTAGGGTTTTTTTAATGGAAAAAAAATTTTCTTTGGTGGAGATGACTGAAAACCTTGATGATAGGGGCAGATAATATTTGAGTGGTTATAGACATTATTGTCTACATTGAGGAGTTAATGTGTTTCTGCTTGAGGATCTGTACTGCCATATCCTATAGCAGGTTATTTAATTTAGGCTGATTACTTCATGCCTGTGTAATGTGATGATCACGTGTATTACTAAAGCCAAATCCTATGTCAAACTGGGCCTGGAATCCCCTAACCACCTGGAGGTAGCAGAAAACATTGCTTGTGTGTTCAGTTATGTGACAGTTCAGCAGGGATGATATTTAAAAATAAATCTGTGATGATGGTGCAACTCCTCAAAGTATTTCCATCCAACTGCTCTGGTTTGGCATCAGCCAGCATATTCCATGAGCTGATTTTGGTCAAGCACTGGCTGTCATTTGATGGTAGTACTAATGAGGAGCAAGTAAAAATGAGAGCCATTGACACTTTTTTGGAACTCTCCTCTCACCAACTCTCATAGTGTCTGCAACTCTGAGAGGCTCCTAAACTAAGGGGCTAGGACTGAAGAAGCTGGAGGAGGAAATACAGATGTCTGACTTATTTCTTTAACTTTTACCTTTCTTTTAGTTAAGGCATTATATCTGAGAATGTATCTCCTCACCCAGACTCTTCCTGCAATGCACATTCCTGGGCTGCCTGGCTGGGGAAGCATTGGCAGTCATGTATTAATTTAGAGGTACAAAGGACAAAAATCTAGGACAACTTTCACTGGGGAAAAGAGAGGTGGTATACATCTGTGACATTTGAAAATAATAATTTGTTTTCTGTTTTATGTGGACACGTGTTCCATTACAAATGTAACCACCTTTGGACGATATATAAAATCTTGCTGTGTGGTATAATTCAGCCCTTAACTAATGAAGGCAGAAATGAACTTCCTTGTGGTCAAATTGTTTATTTACTCCTCCAGAGTATCTACACTTGGTAGATGCAGCCATTCCAAACATTTTTGGAGACAGTATTCTGTACCAAATGGACTGATTCTCTGATCTTTGATGGAGTTTTAGTATGTCTTAGGAGAGTGTCAGCTAATTTGTCTGGGTAAAATATATAATATCTCTTTATTAAAGAACTGATTTGCACTGTATTCTGCATTCCACAGCAGTCCCTCTTAATGTGATAGATTACCACACTACTTATGTCTCCTTTCATCGTACAAAGACTTGCTGTTACCTCGCTTGTTTCTGAGTGTAATTTACTAGCGTTGGAATATTGACTTATGAGTACTGACTTAAAACAAACATTTACTCATAAGAACTTATTTCCACATCAACGATAGTTTTCTGCTCTGTAGCATTTTTTCCCTTGGTCCCTCATTATGATCATCTGTGCCACATTTCAAAGAGCAGTGTATCCCATATTTGGTTTCCATTAATGTGAAAGCTCCATGCCCTGTGCTGTGATTTACAACCTCAGCATTTATGCAGCCTCTGTGCCCTAACTAGATTGGCTGGTGTATTTGAAATGTATTTTAGAAATGAAGCTGGAGATGGAAGGAAATTCTACTGCCTTATGATAAAAAGCCTTGTCAACACACATGAAATTAAACAAACACCAGTTGTAATCTGTATTTTCTATGTTAACTTCAGAAAAGTCTGCTATACCATACAGTGTATCCCAGGGACTGGACTTATAATATTCTTGACAACTGCCCTAAAGGGAATCGTGTCCCTTAGAAAAAGTCACAGTAAAATCTGGCAGTAGATTAAGTTAGTTTCCACTTAGGTGTGACAGCAGAGTCGTTACTGATTTTAGACTTAGCCAGTTTGAGAGTCGGCTTCACCACCATCAACTAAGGACTATGATGTATAGTTCCAGATGCTCTGGCCAATTGACCGTAAAATTGCTCTGCATTTCTGACAGAGCAGCCAAGCTGGAGCTTTTAAAATCTCCACTCCCTGAGCTCAACACCCTCCCCCCACTGCTTAAAAGCTGCTCATTACTCTTCTTCTGCCTGCTGATCTTAGCAAAAGAAAAACTTCTGGAATCAATTAGAAGTGTCTGCACTTGATGAGATTTGCACGTGAGTTTGGAATTGCGAGGCTTTGATAGTGTCAGCCAACAGCTGCAGTTTCAGGTGGTAAAATGGGGGAAGGAATTTTCCAGGGTTTACTTACAATCATAAAATAAAACAAAAATCAAGACAAGTTGGAAACTGTCTAATGTGTCGTTAAAATGAAGCCTGAATTGGATTATATGTTTATTTTGTCTGAATAAGAAAGTAAACTGGTGGTTTATTATCAGGATCTTTTCAATTACCTTGCAATTATTAGGCTGTATAGAGTGGTTGTAATAAAATATGAGCAATGATCTTCTTGCTGTCGTTTTAACTATGAAAGAGGCATCTGCCGTTACTTTTGTCACTTTAATTGCTTAACAAGACAAGGAGGTAGTCATATGTAATAGAAATCAGAAGGATGCAGTCAATGATGAAGCAAAGGTGGTACTCTGAAGACAAAATACATATTCACTTATACTGTCTGAAATTTTGTGTTTTCCTATGTCAACACTCACACTGATAGTTGTAAAGTTTGGTTTCTGACCCTTCATAGCCCAAAGCAGTTAATGATTGGCTTGTCTCTGTATGTAATCTTTGCATTTTAAAGATAACAGCCATGACAAATGAGATTATTAATGTTCAGTTATACATCTGAGGGTGTCTTTGAAAAATGAAACTCTGCCATTTCACACACATTGTTAGTAATTTGCATTGCAGACTGCTTTGGTTCATAAGTCAAAGCATAATTTTTCTAAAAGCCAATAATGCTACAAACACCATTAAGCTGCATTCTTTTCTGCATCATAATAATACATGGACAATAATATAAATCTTCATACCAGTGAATTGCTTCACTGATATTAATCCCTGGTGGCAACTGAGATACTCCACACGGGTAGATGTTTCTGTGTAATTGCAGTTCCGGTACTAAAGTATTAACTGACTTGTTGTTGTTAATGCACAAAAGCTGATATTTGTTTCATACCTGGATTTCTTTAGCAGAGGTGGTACTGTTGGGAAAACTAATCTGTAGAGTAATTTTGAAATTTTTTTTGTCCCTTTAAAGAGCTTAAAGTACTTTCAGTGAAGGACTGCTCAGAGAGTGCCCTTTTTTTACAGTACTATTCATCTCTGTAAGCACAGAGGCACCTCTGCATGACAACGTTGAGCAGTGCTGGTATACACTGGAGTGAGAGGCAGGTGTAAGGACGGACCCCATGCCGTTTGGATTCTGCAGGAGAAACACAAAGGCAGTTGGAGCACACTAGTGTTTCCTGTGCCTGACAGAGCCAGTGCTTTCTGATCGGTTTACACTCTTACACATTTTATGTTTGAAGTTGGTGTAAAGGTATAGCGTAAACCACGCTGCAATCTCTAAGAGTCAAAGGCAAGGGTAAGGTGAGTGATTGCTGTGTCTGGAAGGAAAGACACTGGCTCACTTGCTGAGATTTCCCATCTACCGACATGGTGTGGGGTGAAGCAGAAGATACCTTCTGCTTCTGTCAGACTGTGTCCCCCAACAGTGCTGAGCACCCCAGAGTGGGGAGCCTTTCAGGCCAGCCATGCATGGGTGGTGCATGTGTGCTCTGCAGCCTAGCTGTCTTTAGCCTATCAACCTCACCTGCCTGTTTTTGTTTATTAGGACAACCTGATCTGCAAAATCAGTAGACATCTTTCCAAAACCTGATAGTCTGCCACCAAAACTATTGAAATCAACAGGTGGGAATAGTCCTAATCTTAAACAGAGAAGAGCTGTACCTGTATTCCCAAGACCATGAAGGCAGATTGTTTAACTTGAATTTTATCCTCAAAGTGACAGGAAGAGGGATTGAATTAGCATTTAGGAGATGACAGCTTTAATTAGGCTAGCTATTTTTGATGTGGAGTAAATCTGGATTTGGCAGATACGAGGTGACCACAAAGAATCTACCTAGTATTTAAAGCATTTTTGATATTTTTGTCTCAAAAATTTAAAAAGAGAAAACCCAAATGTAAAATAATGCAGTCCAGGGTTACTCAATTTATGTGCCTTGCAAGGGAAACGGAGGTGCAAAATTCTTCTTCCCATACACATCCTTTTCCACTTCTGTAACACTGAACAGAACATGGCAGCCGTGAAAATTTAGCATTTCTGGACCATTATGTCTGTGTAGGAGCCACAGAATTGAGCTGTAACCTAGGCCTTTGTAAAGCCAAATCAATACCTCTATTTAGGAAAGCAGATATTAACTCAAAATATTCTATAATATATTTTATTAGAATTACTGACTGAAAGTAATATTTTGCTCAGTCTATTTTTTCAGAAGCTTCTTATGAACAAGAAAGAAAGGAAAGCATGGTAAAAGTTGAGTGTCTGTTTTTCAACTAGCAGCACGTGAAATAACCAGAGACTGAAAACTAGTTCATGACATCTGGGCAATTGCATGCTGAATTCTAACCAGCCAGTGCCTCTTATCTAAAGTAGGCAATAGATCAGTAAGATAAAATTAAGCCATTATCTGTGCGGTGATTTATTTTCTTTATTACTGCCTTGTTACATCAATCCTTTGTACAAGTTCTGTTTTCTATGATATTTAAGAGTCAGGGAATATAGAGAAAGCAATGATGCTATATTTATTTTTATATTTGAGTGTTACGCAAGGAGAAGAGAATGTTTTAAAATTTTCTTCTGCCAATGCCAAATAAAAATTGCCTGATGAAAGAAGATTAGCAAATGCTATGTTTAACAACCAATTCCCAAATGTAGAACATACAAAACACTTTGTATGTTTAAAAGTTGGAAATAGGTGTTATGGGAAAAAAAGTAGATGTAAAGCTTTAGTTATCACTTGAAACTAAGGCAAAATAATGCAGCAACCCCCTGTGGAGTCTGGGAGTGATCACATCTGTCCTGACAGAATTTGTTTGGTTTATCTTCATGTGGAGCCTATGAAATGCCTGGAATAGATTGTTTATTTTGCTGATTGGAAGCTAATACACAGTTGAAAATGCCTGGTTTCAGTTAGAACACTTTAGATTTTATGGAGAAAAGGATGCTATGTTTTGTCCTTAGTTATTACCTGAAATCTACATCTACATATGACTATAAATCTCTAGATATATTTATTTCTCTTCTTGTTGGCTTCGTGCAAGCTGACTGCAAAGAACAGTCAGCTATTAGGAAACAATTAAGTGGCAGTTAAGCAGGATCTTAAGAGGCAGAATCTGACCATTAACTGAATTATTTTATACCTAGATGTCTCCACACCTATCTCCACTTGCCTTTGTCTGCAATCAATCTAGTTAGATTATAACATTTTAGGACTGATACTGGCATTTGTGGATACATCAAGAGGCCTACTCCACTTCTGTGCATTATGTAAACGATGAATACAGTTGCCATCATCCTAATTAAATCAAGTGAAGCCTGCTAAACTGTTGCCTTGTTTAGAAAACTCGGGGGTTTTGTGTATGCATTTTTAAAGTTCTTGGTTGTCTTCATGTGAGTACATTCTAGCACAGTATGAGACACATTCAGGAGTGTAATTCTAGTATCTTCTTGGGCCATCTTTGCTTTTAATGGAAGTGTTGGCCTAAACTGGGTCCATTCCAAGTGTAACCTCCATACTATGTGCATGGATGATAATTAGCTTCTGGGGTTATCTGAGCCTTACTAAAATGCATCTGCAGACCATAAAATGTGGAAAGAAAAAAAAGAAGTAGGAAGGAAACTGTCAGACTTGTGAATTTGACCTAAAAATGTGTTACCAAGGTATCAACTCAGAAGAGCTTCATAAAATTAAAAAAATAGTGTACAACAGGCTAGAATTTGCTATGCGCTCTGGATAGAAGTCTAAAATGTGCAGTTGGGAAAAAGGCATATGCTTTTATATGTTTATATTTTTTGGAACACTGATAAATATTTGAGACTTTTCTTAATAAATGGATCCAATTTTTAACTTTCTCCCTTTCTTCCTTTTTCCTTCTCTTCCCTTTTCCTACTTTTGCTTTTTTTTTTCCATGTGTGAAAAAGGAGAAGATACTAAAAGGAAATGGAGGCAATTAATATGAGGCCTTGCACAGAAGAATTCATTTAAAAACTTGAAAAATAGAAAGCCAAACAATAAATATTACTCGTGGGAAATTTCCAAAAAGAACAATTTTAACCAGTTTTGGCAATTATACTTTTGTGTCCTAGGCCAAGATTTCTGACCAGATCTATTTGCTCCAGACAGAACTGTTCATACCATTTTATGTATATAGCGTTTTATGTCTGTTGGTAACTACACAGCAGTGAACATATTTTGTCCATTCAATGTGCCAAACATGTGAATTGGTCAGTAAAGACACGCAACTCTGCTAGAGTCTCAAACTGCCATAGCTCAGCGTGCTCTGCCCTGTTGACTCAAATAATATAGAGTGATTATTTTCTAGTTTGCTAACCAAAATAAAATAACTACAAAATCATTTGAGGTCCATAAAAACTGGAAATCTTTTCACTTCCTTTGCAAAATGGAAGACAAGCACAAACAAGTGGGAGGTTGGAGACAGGCAATTAGAATGTTTCATTCTACTTGGGCTAATACATTTTTATTTCACTTTACAGTTTTTCCCACTGTTATAAAATAGAACAGTCAACTGCCAGGAGAAAATATTGCCTGAAACAAAAACATCTCATTCAAACTTCTCCACTTAAAATAAAGTCAAAATTCTTCAGCTTACTTAAGTTCATTAATCTTGCAGTGAAATAAATTGTTTAATAAAATTGTACCATGTCTACTTCCAAAATAGAGAGAGATTAGTGAGTATTTTGTCTGAGTGGCTATGTGAGGATCTTGACTGCTGACTGGAAGTAAGAAGCTTCCCACTAGCAGTGGAAAATGGAATATTAAAAAAAGCAAACACTGTCAAGTTTTAACACAGTCCTTGGTATTTATAAAATATTAGTGCCTGAAATTCAGATCATCTTTTTACAACCCGATTTTTTTTTTCCTGTCATTATACCTTACTCAAAGGTAGTTTTCTTGAAGCAGGTAATTCTAGAATAACAAATTCTTATCAGACACTCCATGAAGATCTTGGAAGAACCTTTGAAGGAGAACTGGGTTCATTTATGTGTGTGTGTGGGGGGAGGGGGAAGTCTGTTTCACATGTATATGTAGTGTATCTATCAATGAATTATAGCAAAGAACAAGAAACAAGTTAAAATAATAGCATGGCACTTTAATATAACTTTCCTACTGTAAAGTCAATTTATACAGTGTTATTCTGATTAAGAACAGTGATAGAACAAATACAGTTTTGTAGCCTTTATTTTTATATAAATTGATGCCATCTTAACTTGCTGGTTTTGAGCATCTTACTGGACTATTTATCACCGTCTAAGTATCCACTAATTTCTGCCAAGTTCCTATAAAAAGTCTCAATCTACTAGATGAATCAAATCTATTCATTCCAGCAATATAAAACTGACAGTTCCACTCCTGGCTAGGGGAGAGTTAAGAAAGAGGAAAACAGGATCTTTAGTGGATCCAGGTTTATTTTTTTGGCTTTGTAAGCTATGTGGCTTTCAGAACTTATTAGCATCAAATAAAAATCAAAAACATCAGATTGCAAAACTAACAAAAATAATAGCTGTGAAAACAGTATGCAAGCGGAATCGGTCCATTTTTCCTGGACAGTCCACAGAAAATCTGCCTGACTAACTACTTTACATTCTCTGCTGCTATTTTTTATCTTTGTAGAGATCAAATCACGTGGTCTTCATGATTTTATTTTGCTTTGTAATGTTCAGTAATTCATACTATTAAACTCTACACAAATGCATATTGCAACTGTAAAATCTGCATGTGTTAGCTGTGCGTATATACCAGTCATTTTAGAGAATCCATAATACATTTGAGTAAAAGAAAACAGTTGTGGATGCTCCATCACTGCATATGTTCAATCCCAGGTTGGATGAGGCTTTGAGAAACATGGTCTAGTGGGTGGTGTCCCTGCCCATGGCAGAGGAGTAGGAACTAGATGATCTTTAAGGTCCCTTCCAACCCAAACCATTCTATAATTCTATGATGACAGACCTTCTCCAGTCAGTGCCGGGAGCAGCTTATCCAGAGGGTACCTGTAAAGATCTGAGAGAGAGTTAGGGTAAGGATGGAAAGTAGGGAGAATCTGTATATTCTCCCAAACTCCTTTTATTATTTCCTTTGCAAAGGTATTGAATGATAAGAAGTTGCTTTTTTGATCCCACCCCTGCAATACTGTAAAACTCAAGTGTTACAGGGAGAGTGGGAAATGAGAGAAAAGCCTTGGGTTTATACAGCATTATCTGCATAGCTTATATTACATCCTTCCAGCACAGCTGTACTGATTTCTAAAGTATTTAGTCATGTCCTTGCAGATAGATTATCTCTTTATAGTTTGGGGATGTTGAGGAACCATGGTTGGATATATTAGGCACATGCTAATCTTATTTCCCCTGTGCCCATGAGTTCTTTAATTAATGATTTAAGCCTAAATTTGATGCTGGATTGTTGTTTTGTCCCCAGTTGCAGAGGAGATGTTGCTATTGTTCATATTTGTTAGCAGGGGTTTTCTCCCTTAAAATTTGTATGAAGTCATCAAAACTGCAGGTTCAGCTAATGTTGTACTAATGCCAGGCAAGAATGCTGTATGACTTTTCTCCACCATCGTTTCCCTATTACAGTTAATGCAGTCCATCTTACTGAAACCAAAATGCTATTGCCAGTACACCTCTTAAATTATTCTCAAGCTGCCAGCTGTGCCGTTTGACTTTGATCCTTTCTTTCATGGTAATTGTCATGCTGAAATGTAAACCTAAAATATATTCTGCACCAAGTGCCACCTTTTCATACTTTCAGAGGATATTCATCTTCATGAGATTTCTGCAGATTTTACGTGCTATAAATAGTCTTCTCTATGTGCTATTGCTGCCATCAAGTGTAATTATATAATTATGCATGTGTAACTATTTATGTACAGTAATTTTTAAGGAATGCCAGCTCTCTGGAGCTCATTCTCATCCAGAATTTTCATACTGTTTAGCTTAAAAATAACAGAATTACATGAAATGCATGAAACACCTCATTGTTTTATTTTAATGGAAGTTAAAAATTGAAAAGTTCTGTTTGAATATGCACTTTGAAGTATGTTTCTAAACAGAAGAATAGATTGCCTTGTCATTAGATGAAATTTGGTAGTTTGATGACTTTCCTGTTTTATTTTGCTCTCACTGTGAAGATAATTGAGAAAAACTGTGGGGACATCAATGTAAATAAATCTCTCCATTAACTCAAATAATTATATTGACCTTATAGGTGTTACTACATGCTGAGAAAAACAGCTCTAAAATACTCTTCTGGCCAATCTGGTTTTCATATTTGAAAAGCATTTGTAAAAATTTGTATTATTTCTGATTCAAAATATTTAGAGAGGAAAACACATTTCAGTTGTTCAACCAACAACATCTTCTGTGAAAGCAGGAATAAACTGAAGTAGTATTGACAATTCAGAAAATGATGCTTGTGACAAATCAGTAGCAGAAGAATTGGAGGTGGCTGCTAAAAAGGAGTTAATCTTTACTATTAGTTGTCCTGGCTGATGCACATGAGAACATACAGAAACTTGACTTTAGTTTGGGCAAAACTTCATTATTACGTCTCTTCATATGAAAACAGACCCCCTAAAATAAACCTTAGTATTTACAAATGTTTCCAGAAAGGAAAAAACAAACTCCATAGAAAATCTGAAGTCATATATGAGCAACAATAAAGAAAGATTTCAGGAGGGAGCTTCAAATAACTGAAGTGCTAGTGAGACATAAGGACACTGGAAGACTTTATGCTGGGAAAAGGTGAGGAAAAATAAAGTGTTGAAGTTGTGTGAAAAGATGTAATAGAAGGAAAGGAAGGAGAAGAGAAAGCAACCTGATTTGTCAGGTAAATGGGAAAATGTTATGGTGAAAAAATTATTGCTAAAGGGTGTTGCTATCACATGTTTCTAGGAATTAAATGGTAATAGCTATTCACTGGATTGTTCTCATGTAGTTCTAATAGGTGAAAATAGTGGTAAAAATTAAAGTGAAAATTAAATCAACCTAACAACTGTTTGAGAAGTTTCATAGCAGCATGTTTGGTGAATCTCGTATCCCTGAGGGAATGGCTTTAAAGTTTCACTATAGAAATACAGAGATACTATTATTTTTTGCATTAATTTAATATATGCATACACTTCCAGAAGTAGAAGAAATTATGCCTTAAATAGATTACAGAACACAGCTGAAATGATTAGCTGCTTGAAAAGCAGTGCAGCAGGAAAAGACTTAGATGATTGTAGCATCTACTGTGAAGTTTTGCATGTGATGCTGCTATTTAAAATAGCCATAGTACATACTTTGTGTGTTAGTGAAAAACATAACTTGGAAATGTTTGCATCTGACAGTGATCTATTTTAAATAAAAGAAGAATATTGTTTAGATGCTGGTGAGAAGTGTGAATATTGTGATTGGCTACTGCACAGAAACTTTCAGACAGGTAATGTGTAGAGAGAAAATTAATTGCTACTGTACAAGCTTAAAACTCTAGATGCAAAAGCTAAAATAATATTTACCTATACATAGTATAATGAATCTTTATTGGCAACTGGTATTCACAGACTATTTGAAAGGTGGTATTGGCCAGACACAAGTCATTTGGCAGAGATCTTGCCTAGTATATATTTGCAGAGCCTGTCTGCATAAGGATGCTGGCAGGTTTGCCCTGATTTCTATTCCAGGTGACAAATTTCTGTCCAAGCATATGAGTGATCAAATATTTTCCACTGGAATCTGGGCACTGTAAAATTTCTGAAGCTGAGTAGAAAAATTGCAGGATTTGCTTAAACTATAATAGCCTCTGCATACCAATGTGACAGCAAAATATTTCCACTTAGACAACATCAGTGTGAAATGCACTGAACTGAACATTTATTTGGAAGACTGATGGTATTATTTTCCCACTTGTCAATGTCATCTTCTCTTAACTTAGAAGCTGTGAGCACCATAGTCGTCAGTTAATTTCTGCATGAAAATTAAGCAACAGCAATGCAAAGTACTGGTGCACTAACCTTATCTGCTGAAGCAAAGAACTCATTCCAAACCAGATGAAAGCTATACCATAACCACATTAGCTTATTTTTTTCCAATGCAAAGCCAATTAAAAATAGAACAGTTTCCATTAGTTTATTTGTCTTTTCTGGAGCAATTACAATTGCTAAACTTTCCTAAACTATACAAATGTGGAGTCTCCCCTTGTGACAGGTTGTTTAAATTTATAACTAAAGCTAACATTTCCATCTACAATAAAAGCCAAACAGACATTTAATTATGGTGCGTGACATTTCTGACTAAAATAGAGCCAACAGAGCCTGTCAAAAGGCCCTCATTGTTCATGAATTTTGAACAAATTTGGGATCTGTGAATTTATAGCCAGGTTATTCTCTACTATTGTTTAAAATAGCGCACATGGAAAACACGCCATGGGTGTGTTGTAATTCAGCTTTAATGATGTAACACTTGGTTCCAGTCAATTGTTGGAGAATTGCAGTAACACTGGTTTAGTGCTTTAGACATTGCATGTTCCTTAGCAATTATAGTCCAGCTTTCAATAATGGCTGTTGGCGGGATATCCACAAGTGAAGTCATAGCAATTTTGAAAAAGAGCTAATAAAAATACACCTGCCTTGTAGTGGAAAATGAGCCTTTAATATCTTTGCTTTGAAGTTGAGTGAAGCCCGCAGCCTTAACTAACAGATACCACTATTATGATGCAGTAATCCACTCCCACAGGGGAAGTCAGGGGATTGAAGTATGAAAGGCTACTATTTTCTAGTTACATATTTTTTAGTCACCATAGCATCATGAAGGAAGAATGGGGATAATGAGGTGATAATAAAAACTGGAAGGAGTATTAGCTGTAATGTTAGGAATATGCAAAGCCATAGCAAACTGTAATTCAGGGATGCTACAACTTAAGCGATGTATAATGAGTCAGTTGTTTTAATACAATTCTTTGTTTAAATACATTCAAATCCACTTTTTTGTTAGAAGAATATATGGAATATTAAAACAATGTTTAAGAAAAATATTTTTTCACACAACTTTTCAGCTTTCTATTCTCGATCAGTTTAGCTTTTGACATTGTTTTTCACAGCAACTGAATATTTGCAACCATAAATAATGCTCAGTTGGTTTTCTTCACCAAGAGGTCTAGTGTGGATTCCTTTTGTGAAATTCTCTTTTATATTATCTCCTGATATACTTCCTATGTTTTGAATTCTTTTTCATTTTAGGAATCGTGTGGTTACATCCTTTTGACATATACAGTCAAGTTATGTGTCTTTCTAGGGCAGTCCGCAATGCAGTAGTTATATGCAGTTATAAATGTCTGTTTAGAGGAAGTGTAACAAAATATATTTTCAGTAAAAATGGTGGGAAAAAAATCCAAACTCTGCTTTTAAAATGAGAATAGGAAATTGGAGGATCCATTCCTGTGTATTGCTAAATTAGTGACTGCATAGGCCAGTGACAGAGTCTTTCTTTGTGTTGGTTTAACTGAGTAGAAAATGCATCCAAGAATACCCACATTATAATGCGTTTATTAGGTATGATTACTGTGTTTGTAAAGAGCCTCTAAAATTACACTATGAAATGCCTTAAGCAATTGGAAGTTACACTGTTGAAGCAAACACAGTTCCCTGCATTCTTGTTTTCATTCTGCACAAAATTTGTCTATTGTGGCACACTTTTCCCATCATGGAGACAGTTGTACTAGTCTTACTGTAATGAACATGCCTAAAGAAACTCTAAACCAGGAATGTATAATTAGAGTTCAGCTTAGGCTTGCAGTTGTTCACTCTGATGTATTATGTAGCTGTTTTGCAATCACTGTTGGAATTAAGATCCAAACTACAAAAAAAACTTGTAACAGTATATACACAAATGGGCCTCTTATCAGAGTTGGAGGGAAATGGAAAATAAAATGAATGGTATATTTTTAGCACAAAAAGATTAATCTGGAAATTGGCAGAGCTACTTCCACAGTGATCACTAGTTATAATTCATGAAAAAAAATCTTAAATATTTTGGTAAGGAATTTGCAACCCAAAGCAGCGCAGGAACCCACAGGATGCAAATCTCACAACTAGGTCTTCGTCTTCAGCTGTGTTAGAAGCTCCTCTTCTTAAAACAACCAGAATTTGAAGTGTGTACCTTGAGGGCTGGATGCTGCTTCTCTCATCCTCTCCCCCACCAACATAGTAGGGTCCTCTAAGTAGAAAGGTGAAAAATAAAGGGCACTTAACCCCACGCTGCCCCAATCAAACACCATTCCCTGCTAACGCAGGAAGAAACATTCATCAAAGGGATATCACTTGAGTATGATCCCACAAAGACATGCACACATGCTTCACTTCACATTAATGGGACTATTTAGGTGCATGAAGTTAAGCATGTGTTTTAAATCTTTGTAGTCTGTATTTTCCTTTCCACTAACCTGAGCTTTTATGCAAGGCAGTTACCTTACTGGTCTGAAATGCTGAAAATTCTCACTGTCTATGAAAAGGATTTTATGTGTCTGAATTCACGTATGATCTTCCCTAGTTGCCATGGGATTTAAATTTTATTACATCTGTGTTTTCTCTTTTTGTTTAGAGGTAGTTGTACATTTTTACAAATTTGATATAACTTGTATAGACCTGCTACTTTTTCAGAGCAACTGCTTATATAATTACTTTTCAAATAAGAATCCAAATAATTTATTTTATACTAAAAAAATCTATTAATGAGACAGACTTCTAACTTTTGCACTAGTTTTTACTCTTAAATACATCTTTAAATTTCTGTCAACATTGCTATAAAATAACTAAGGAAATTAAAAAATTTACTGATTTCTGTTGTATTGTTTTGGGAGTGAGTGAACTGGTGCTGGTGTTGGAAGATTTCCTATTCAGCATTCAATTTAGTAAAAAGAATGTAGAGAAGTGCTGAATCAGAGCAAAATATTTAAGCTCTGGAAACAGAAAGAAACATAGTAAGCTTTTAAGCTATTACAGTGTTCCATCCTGTAGTTAAATTTGAGTCCACTCTGCATTGAGTGCTGGTCACAAAGATTTTTGTCGTGCTGTGCAAACCAGATATATTAGGAAGCCAATCTGTCATACTTCTTACAAACTTCGTAGTACTGTCACTACATATTTTACTGCTGTTCTTTTCTTTGTAGAATTCAAGTGTGTAATTTGCATCATTCCTCTGAAAGTAAATTGCTATTGAGTCTTGACACCTGCCAGCATTGGTATTCATTTCAAGCTGTAAAGCAGTACTTGGAAATAAATATTGGGAAACTCATTAAATGTTGTCAGCTGTATCATCCATGTTAGCAGAAAATAACATAGTTTAAATATTTCTGGATTCTATTTTCTACTAAAAGAAATTAACAAAACTCTTTGTGAACATTTTTCTATACTTTAAGAGTATTTTCTAAGGCTAAGTGCCCTGATCTTTATCAATTCCGGACACATACTATTTTTCCCATATGGTCCTATATGAGAAGCATATACAGTTTCTGTTTTTATACTTAGAAAGTCCAATATCCAATTAAAGGATTAAGTGGGCCGAGTCTGATTAGAACTCTGAAAGTGAAATTCCCCCTAGTCTCTGTTATTTCCAAATTCAGACATAAATTAAATCTAACCAAATATAGAGAGTGCATAGCGCTTAAAGTAAGTAGAACTTTGATTATGACCCTGGCTTGTCCTGGATAATTCCCAGTCATTTCAGAGGAGTGGAGTGTAAACATCTGGAGAAATAATACTTTGTTATTTTAGGAGTTGCATTAATGCTTATGATCATTTCTCCTTTACTAATTTCTAACAGGAATATTCCCTGTCTAATGAAGTGTATTTATCTGTTCCACCTTTAGGTAGACTGGTGTCTAGCTGGTTTTAGTGAATCTGGACTGAGATGTGTCATAATGAAAATTACCCCTACAAATGTAATGTATTTAAACAAGGGTGTCTATAATCACACATATTCAGCAGATTATTTCAGATGGAAACTGTGTATAAATTAATATTAGTTTCCTGCCGTGTTAATAGACATATTTTTTAGGTCAAAGAGAGAATATGACAGCAAGACAAACACTCATCATTAGCTTGGTGTGCCTGTCATACTTGTGATCCCACAAACCGGCGGTTCAAAAAAAGATTCTGAATTTTTTTTTTTTTTTCCCTCAAGGGGAACAAACTGCAATATAATAATGACTGCCAGATAACTTGTGATCATCCCACTCTTCTCTTGAACTTCCACCAACTGCAGACCTTCTTGTCTTAATCTTCAGATCTTCCCCACAAATTCTTTCTCTCTTATTCCATGCTTCTGACTGCATGGAGGTAGTCTCCCATCACCTCCCGTTTCATTAGAGAGTCTGATCTTGAGCCTATGCCTAATTGAGTGTTCGTTCTATCTGGTTTCTGCTCTCTTTCACTGAACCGATTTCTTAACTTATTATTGACTAATTTTTCTCTTAAATCTTTTCTCAGGATCCGCTTCTTTCAGGGCTTCTGAAAGAGTAAAAACAGTGTGTTTAAGAGCTAGCTGAAAAGAAACATTTTACGTGTCTACTGGCATAAGATACGTGCTACAAGCATTCCTCACAATTGCCTCTCTTATTTGTAAGCTCTTGTTTGTCGTAATAGGTTATAAGAGAAAAAAAGACAGTTTAAGGCTTGTTATAATTTTTCACTTATTGAAACCCTGATCTTCATGTCAGCTGCAGAAGCTGACTGTGGTAAAATCGTAAACTGACATGCCACCCAAAATGAATTGCAGAATTATATGTTAATAGGCACTGTTATGGCTTATTAGATGATTTTCAGCCAAAGATACATTAAGAATTTGCAAGAATGGATCTGTGATCTCTGTGAGGGCCCTGTCCTGGGCCATGAAGCAGATGCTTTGCAGTGGCTGAGAGGAAGAAGCCCTGATAGCAGGTACACAGTGTACTTTGTCTGGAAATCATCAGGGAATCATTCAGATAATATTAGAGAACATTATAATAATGAAACCCTTGCATCTTTGTATGAGACTAGAAATGGAAATTAGCACCTAGGAGGGGAGTGTATGGCTGAATTCAAGTCGGGGGTATGGAAAAGAGTCATAGATAATAGCCCAGGGGCACAAACCTTTCATACTGAGAATCACAGCCTTAAGCAGAGGTGTTAAATCAGCGTTCCCAGACTGAAAAATTTTACATCACCACTGAGACAAATTGAAGCTTCCTGCCCTGATGGAGCCATCTGATGGAAGCTTTGAGCAGGGAGTTGGACCATGATGATATAAATTAGACCAGATTTTCTGAAGAAGAATGCAGTTCTATACACTTTCCAAGACTTACTTGGAGTGAAAATGTTGTGTTAAGGTATATGGATACTTGGCAAGTTCCTTTGAGGCATATTAAGGAAGGGAAATTGTATATTGAAAATCTAGTTGTTAATAGCCAATGACTAAGCATTAACCAGATGAGAACCAAAAAAGAATTTTGCTACTTTGGGTAATTAACTGTGCTTGCAATTTTACATTTACAGCTAACTTGAAGCATAAAATGACAGCCACTGAACTTGAGCTTCTTAAAGCTTAATATTTTCTTGGATCTGCCTAATAAAGCCTCTGCCACTTCTGTGTCCACATCAGTTTAATGTAGGCATAAGTCCATGGAAAAAATCCCTCCATATTGTTGCCTTTTCAGTCATTAATTCAGATATGTTTTCTGCTTTAATGTTTTACCTGTAGAGTGGTATGAATCTCAATATTGTACCTTTTCTATGTATTCTGTAGATTACACCTGGCTGCTTGACAGAAAGCTGTCAAAGTAAATGATCAGAATTAATTACTGTTCAGTACAGTAAAGATCAAATGGGGATGCAGAACTCCAGAGGAGCTCCACAGCATAATATACTCCTATACAGGTGTCTCTATTATGTTTCATTCGATAGACAAATCCTTTCAATTCATGTTGGCAGTATGGAAGTAAATTGTCAATTTAAATTAAAATCTCATTAGTGAGCTAGTATACACCTCAATATCTAAAATGTGCTTATTTTTGTATTGATGCCATGTTATTGACTTAACTGTCAATATTCTCTAGTCAGCTGAACTGGATAGTAATAAAAAAGATGTGACATGATTCTGTTCATTTTGGATTTGAACTTTTTTATACCTCTTCCCAGTGGTGTGTACCCAAGGGAAAAAAATTCCTTTCTTAGGTCTGAAGCCTAAAATTCCACTGCTTCAGCTCTTAAGAGGATTTTAGAAAATGAAGAACCCCGCCTACAAGAGAGGGTGAAGAAGGGAAAAATAGCCAGTTTACAGGTCGTGGGGGATTAATAAATCTTCCCATATTCCTTGGAATCCCATTGAACTAAAGTTACAGTGAGGCTACGGAGACGGAGGTCTTATGCTTTTTTGCTTTCCTGATCAAAGTGGAAAATGGAATTATTTGGAGAGCAAATGGTATTTTTCCCCACTTATTTTATCTCTAAATCTTAATGCCACCATTTGTTTTATAGATTGGAAATTCAGAACTTCAGGTTAGCAAATTAATTTACCAAATAAAAAATGATAATGATTTTGACGTAGTAATGTTTAGGATATTCTACACATTGAAAGTAAAAATTTCTGTTAATGAGGGAGAATTTGGAAAATATTTCTTTATCTAAAAGTACAGTGTTTATGTCCCTGCTGGAATGATTGAAACAGATTGTCAAACTGAAAAGGCAGAATAGAAGAATTAATGAATTAGCCTCTCCTTAGATCACTCATCTGAGAACTGACTAAAGCAATGTGATTGTTTAAATAATCTACTGAATGCAACATAAAGGTTGGCTGAACTTTAGTAAACTTAGCTGGAAAGGACCGAAAAGAGGGGAAGATCGATGGAGAGTGGGTATGCAAGGAAAAAAAAAACCAAAACCCAACACTTTTGGATAAATGAAGGCACTTTAAAAAATAATGTTGAAGCTAGCCACAATTAGGAGGCAAATATGGAAGAGTGGGAAGCTGTAGAACAGACTAGCAAAGGAAACAAGAAAAAAAAAGTAGTATGGAAAAAGTTCTGAGAGAAAGACATTGTTTATAGTCCAGCAGGAAATGAACAATAAAATCATAGTGCTTGTGAGATTAGTTGAAAGGAGAAAGTGGAGAGCACAGAAGGGCAAGCTGAGATAATGCCTTCACTTTCCACAAGCAGCAAAATGCAAAGGCTGGTGAAGGAGTGTTCCTGACTGTAGAAGAGTGAGTGCAAAACGATGATGTGTATAGCTGTGCCCATCTTACTTCGGCCATACAGCAGTAAAAATGGGTAAATTTGGATATTTTACCTCTGGAAATGAGGTCGTCTTTGAAATTGCTGGACTCTGTATTAGAATAGCTTAAATCACGTGTTTTGACTGGGTTGCAGACTTAGAATGGGTCATGTGAACTAAGAACAGAGCGCAAATGTGAAAGAACATTATAGATGCTACTTGCATGTGATGTACCTTGATGGAGCAGAGAATATAACACTTCTTATACAGGAAAGTTACATGGGTCAATTTTCACTTGTGAGTTTGGCCATTCTAGCAGGCTTTTTTGTGTGCATGCTGATACTGGTTTGACAATACTGTAAGGCTCAATCTTTTATTCTAGTAACATATGACTTTCACAGATGTACTGTATTTTTATTTTTTCTTTCCTGGAAATTCCTGAGTTACCTTGTAGAAAGATGAGAAACTTCAAATGTACTGATGCCAGAAGACATAACAGCAGATGTAGTTTCAACTCCAAAAGGAGAAAAAAAAAGCATAGACAAGTCTGTGAGGGATTGTGGAGTATGGTTTGGTGTAGTGGCATCTAATTTAAGGCATAAAGGTCTTTTTAATTGGAGCTGGCCCCCAGTCACTTATATAAGTCTGTCTGTCATCTCCCATTAGCATGTGCTAGGATGTGGGTACCAACAGTGGATTAAAAATTAAATGAAGCTTGGATCTAACATAAAGAAAATGCCTCTAATTACCACAGCAAATCAGAGGCCCTCTTTCTCACTCCCAAAATGTGTATGTCCTGTAGTCATTAGCTTATGTCGTTATTATAAATCTAATTTCTTTTTAGTTTAGTTCATACAACTTAATGACCAGTATTTATAAAAAGCTATTTCTGTCAATAACTGTTTTCCTGTTGTTGTCACCTTAAAGTTGGGTATGTTGCAATGTAATGTATACTCTCAACATTGACAGAAAACTTTGACACATTCTTGCATTCAAGACTAAGAGCAAATTCCAATAAAGGTTTAAGATTTTCTTCATTATAAACTTTTTAAGGAAAATGCTATGAGTCTTTTCATAAAATCTAACCTTAGAGATTTCAAACAGATTTAGCAATGTATTTTAGCAACTATATTGTACATATTCAAAAGGATTATAAAACAAATCATGAGAATACATGGTGCTAAAAGTCTTCTTTCTAGTTATAGGAAAAACCATCCATCAAGTCACTGACATCTTTTTTCCCCTTCAGTTGAAGTGTGGTAAACCATTTGTTAAAGTGCCAAGAAACATTTTAAAAATCAAAGGTAAAGACAAGAAGGTCATTCATGGCTATTTACTCCCTACTGAAGTGGATACCAAAGAATGTTATCTGTCATTAAATTCCACTTTTCTCCACTTTTTTAAAGGGACAAATGGAAAAAATAAGAGAACACAGTCAGAAAGTCAGACTGAATGATCTATATGTTCACATATATAAAAAGAAAATATATGTTTTTGTTGAACATACATATGACACATAAGACATGTACAAGCATGCTGTCTCAAAGAAAGTAGTATACAACGTGTATTGTAGGAAACATATTGGAAAATGAATTAACATTTGTCTTTGTAATGATAAACCAGATCATCCTGTGTCCCTTTTCTTGCCTCTGGACTTTCCTCCAAAGTCTTCTGAATTTGCTAGCACTTAGAGATGCATTGATGTTTCTTGATATATTACTTGGCACTATAGGTTTGTTTTGCCAGTATTATTATTGAGCAAGCTAAATCCTTGAAAAATATTCATTAAAATCTAATTATTTTTTCAGGGTCTTGCAAAAGACATATTTTGATCCCTTTTGTTAAAAATTGCAACAAAATTTTTTGTTTGAAGCTTGAAATCACCAACTCTTCTGTCCTAAATTTTTAATCAACAGATGAATGAATAATGAATAATTTATGTACTAATTTGCTCGTGTTATTTTGTCTCATGATTGTTCATCATTTTTCTTCTGGCTACTCCTGTCTAATCTTTAATCTGCTAGATATCGTTCCTTTCTTACTGAATACCCACCGACTACTGCATCACCTGTACAACAACATTATTTTTATTATTATGGATATATTGATATTGAGCTGTTCATGAGGGAATATTCTTAATTATTAAGATGTCTTTGCATCTTGATTTGGGCTTTTTTATTCATACTTTTAGATTTTTAAGAGGATTGCCATACACATACCTCTTTTTTGTGTTAAAAAAAGTAAAAAAAAAAAAAAAAACAAACCACAAAACCTAAAATTCACCTGTTAGTTCTGCAGAGCTGCTATGTGCTATAGCTATAAGCTGCAGTGTGTTCAACAAAGGTAGGATAATTAATATATTTAGTCAGGCATAAAGTGCAGCCTTTATCTTAGATATTAGGTTTTCTTCTCAAAAACACCCTAGTAAACAGAATATTGAAATACTTAAGCCCTCTGAATACACCCTTAATCAGCTTCAACCAATCTGCTGACAGGTGCAGGGACATACAGACTGAACCATGTGCTTGAGTTTAGTGGTGGAACATAAAAACTAACAGAAATGAGAATAAATCAGCCCAAGATGGTAACATATTAATAGCATATTTGTCTACTGGGGAATGTTCTCTAGTCTTCAGAGATGCAAAATGTGAGTAAATTAAAAAAGAGAAGCCCTGAAATAATATTTGGTGTATTGTAATTGGTAGGATTTTTTAAAATCTTTGATTTTCTTTCTTTTTTCTCATCAAATGTTTAAACGTTTCAGCTTAAAAAGTCACTTTACAGATCTCTTAAGTTATAAGGAATCCACAGCTGAGGAACATGTGTTAGCAATGAGAAATATCTGGTTAGGCAGTTTATACAAGTTTGCATTGCCAGGTTCCACAGTGGACCTCCCCTTCAGTGGTGCAACATGTAATGCACTGCTTGCATGGGAAGGCAAATGAGAAGTACTAGACTGCTTCCCATCAACTGAAGCTAATACGTCGTGTCATGAATGCAAAACCAGAAGAAGAGGGGGGAAAAGAAAAAAACGCAAAAGGATGTGTTTAATGGCAAAATGTGGGTTTTGGCCTTGGGAATTCTCACAACATTCTGTAAAAAAAAAAAAAAAAAAAAAAAAAAAAGTTTCACAAAGTCTTAAGAAGAGACTAGAACATTTCATTAAAAAAATATAATTCATAAAAGGCTGCTGTATATGTAGAAACCATGGCTGGTTCAGGGATTCCTTGAGCAAGAGGGACTTGACAATTTAAGATATGTATATTAAATCTCATTCAATTCTTGTGCATAATATCTGGTAATTATTTTTTACCAACACACAAAAAAGAAGGGCTATTCTGGATTTAAAGGTCTGCAGGCTTTCTTTTTATTTGAAATCTAAATATAAATTTTCTGTGAAACTTTGCTGGTTTGATTTTATGTGTTTGCGGTTAAGAATGATATGATTAATTCCTAGTATATCTCTCCTACTAATACTGTAATTTGTGTTCTGTGAGAAGTACCAGTATTCAATACAGATCAGCCATCAGTGATCACATTTAAAAAGAAGCTGGAAATTACTGAGTGATTTAGGAAACAAGCCTGATTTCTTCAGGAAATAGTCTAATTTGTACTGTTATACAGCACAATGGGCAAATAAGGACAGAAGTAGCTATGGGACAATAGTGCAAAATGCATCACTGATTTTGGATAAAATTGTATACCATTGTACCCCAAAAGCACACAAGAATAATGAGAAATAGTGAATAATTTGAATAAAACCATGAATTTATTACCACCTCTGCCATCTAAGCAGCCTACTTTTCAGACAGAAATGTGAATTTTCGTTTACTAGCATATTTACAGGAAGTTTATCATAGATAACAGGTAAATATGGTTATTTGAAATACTTCATATTTAAAATGTGTGTTACTTATAAGAAGCTTTCTTATAGGAGTTTCTTATAAGAAGAGTTAGAAGCTGTGACGTACTTGAATCTTCATATTATGAAAGTCTTTTCCTAAATTCAGCAATGTCAGGCATATAAAAGAAACTTTTATGAGTTTGCATGTACTTAAGTGGAGTTACAGATACTATAGGAGTGTTGTCAAGCTGCAAATGGTTTCGGAAATAGTGACAGTAAAGATGCTGTAACTGTCTTCCAAAATCTTTGTCGGGATGATTGTCTTGAGACCCTTTCCATGTCCCTCAGAGAGCTCAGAGTGAGGGATGGCAAGGCAAAATATGAAATTTTACTGGCTTCCAGGGTCCTGCTGTTCTAGGGCTAGAGAGAATTTAGGCTGTTTAGTAGCTTTTTCACAGGGAGACTTGGCAGTTTGAGCCTTGGCTATCTTGGCTAACATGTATTAGGGCCACCACTGTGCACAGCAGATGAAATACAGGATCAGGGATATGCAGAAACTTTGGGATTGCCCTCTTGCCTTACACTATTTTCTACATTAATCAATGCATGAATTGCTGTTTTATCCAACTGCACTCCTAAGGATTTAAGGACACCTAAAATGCATTGCAAACTGTAAACTAGGAACCATTTAAAAAATCACTGGAGTTTTTTGGCCCTTCATTACTTGCTTTTTAATGAAACTGACCCCATGGACCAGAAACCCTGAGCTAAATATTGAAGCTGCTTAAAATTCCATTGTTTGACAATCAACCCACTTTTTTTGTGAAAAGGACTGAAAACTAAGTAAAACTTCAAGTACGTGAAACACACCAAAATGCCAGGCTTATTGTCTTGGTGGAATGTCACACTAACACGGCATGGGCACTGCTATACTCTTTTGGTGCCTAAGCTAATATGCTTGAGTTTCCTCAGGCAGCACATGGCCTTTGTCCTCGTGGGCAGGCTCTTTATTTGTTGATGACTTTTTACAAACTGCAACAAGCATTTCCTTCAGGAAAAGAACATCTTAAAAATCTACGTGCTGTTGAGCTGTGAGACAGTTATTCTAGCAGAAACCCAACTCTTAATAAAACCTTTGATCACGTGTCTAAAAAGGAAAACCCTATTCAGTGATCATCGTGCACTTCATGAGCAGTGGTACTACACCAGTGAATGAATTTCATGTGCATTTGTGTCTTGTTTACCGACATACATGCTCAGTACCGAAACTCAACTCCCTCCCAGTTTTCCCCCCCACTTGCAATTCTCCCTAGCCCCTGAGTGCAGTATAACCACACCCTTCTCATGTCCTCTGCCCAGTTCTTTCACTGCCATACATACCAACAGGTGTATCAGATACTGAGGAGATGGAACAGGTCCATCCTTAATTTAGTTTTGAGAGGAGTGTCGTGGAGAGCCACAGGTTCATAGAAACAGGATAAGTGAGATGAGGGGTTGGGCTCTGAAGGGCACAGAAGACCATGCAAAACTGACAGAATTTATAGAAATGGAAAGTGAACTGCAGAGCTGCAAGAATCTCAGAAAAAGCCTCCAGTCCTTCTGCTGTCCCCAGGGCAGAGTCAATAAAACTTTTTAACAGCCGTCTTGGCACAAGTGTTTCTAACCTATTCCAAAGACTTTCAGTGGTGGTGATTCCCCAGGCAATGTATTTCAGTGTTTAATTGTTCTTGCAATTTAAAAAATTACTAAGCCTGAATCATGTATGCTATCTGTTATCCTATCTAATGTGGATATGGTGTTACTGAATTTTTTTCATACAGCTGTGTTAGTTGTTATGCTTTATATATGTATTTGTGAGGATTTTTTTATACATACATTTCTGTATATCAATAGTTTATTTGACCTTGTTACAGCATGTTTCACATATTTCCTGTGTCTTCCATCTTGTATTTTCAATTAGGAAAAGTTCATGACTTAGGGCAACATATATCTTAATATTCTTAATAATGAGGGGGATTTTGCTTTGCTTTGTTGGTATGTTGGTGGGGTTTTTTTTAACATTTAATTCCTTAATATTCGGGGGCTTTTTGTAAGGTATTATGAGCTCACCTCAACTCCTTTTCAGCTTAGATATGTTTACCTTGAAAACTTAAAACTAATTCTGTAGATTTATTGAAAATTTCATTGCTGAAGAGAAGTTCGTTGGTTTTGTTTTTTTTTTTTCTTTCTTTCTTTTTCCTAACTCAGTCATCATGAGGTAATATTTCACAGTCACTGTGACCCCACTGACAAGTTGCATTTTGATGTTCTCATTGTATTACCCCCAAAGTAAGAACTAAATACAGAGGGTCATTCCTTCTTACTGTTTTTACACTTTCTGTATCAAGAAATCATACAGTGGTAAAAAAAACTTAAAGGACAAGCTAGGTACTCCTTAATTTTTTTTCCTCCAAAAATGTCATGATAGTTACAATTTTGAATTATTACCAAGATTCATATTATGGATTTTTCCAGTTGCTCACAGAAAGCCTCATACTCAATATAATAAATTATTAAGCAGCTGAGATGTTGGATATGATTTTCAATAATGTCAGCTTGATCTTGTCAAGTCTTAACAGTACAATTGACTCAAAATGGAAATGCAGATTTCTATGAGGATTTGGTATCTCTTTGAATGTTTTTCTAGTCTCCTTGCTTGAGCAAGGCAGCAGATTTTCATGTGCTCCAAAACTTTGCAGGTAACCCTTTTTTTTTTTCCTTTTCTTTTTTTAACATTGTCCATAAGTTAAATATGTAGAGTAAACAAAATATTATTCTCAGTAGCTCTATTACTATCTGATTTTAAATTTAATCTTGAATTAATCAATTAATTGGCATTATCAAAAGTCTGTGAACATAATTACTAAAGCAGAAGTCTTTAAGACTGTGAAGCATTGCACTACCTGGAACACAAGCAGCAGGCAGAGAAATTCTATAAACCAGGAATTTTGCCAAACCTTCTCAGGCTGAAGTCCAAATGAAATTTTTTTAACCCAGCTAGATTTTTCATACCGAACCAAGGAAATTGCAGCCCAGCAAAGTCCTAAGAGCCCTTGCATACACTTCATTGCTAGTGAATGTGTGTCTGTTTGGGGTTTTTTTAGTGGTGTCTGTATTAGATACGAACAAAAATGTATGTTAACAGGCTGACAGAAAATAAGATGTGAAAATACTGGAAATGGTGCTTGCATAACACAATTTATGATGTGATGCGCATAATGTACAAACTGAGGTTTTGGTGCTGCAAAAGTTTACATACGTTATTAACATTATGTACATGAGTAATTCCTGAAGGATCAGATCCTACAAGCCTCACTCAAGTCACTATTATTTGAACATATTTATGACTGCAAGTATCAGCTTGCTTATTAGAAGGAATGAAAGCACAATAACTTCCAAAGGTCTATAACAAAAAAATTGCTGTTTGATTGTTATAATGTTCCTGTGAGTATTTTTTTTCATAATGCCCAGGTCAATTTCCTTCATTTGACAGTCTCATCTCAGCACACTTACGCGTTAGAGTCCATGATTTAGAGATGTAGACTTAGTTGTCACTGGTATGCTTTATCCATCATGCTGCAAATCCAAAATAGTCCCTAAATGAAAATTTAATCATTATTTGCATTAACAGACATACAATTGTCTCATAATGTCATCAAAATAGGTTAGGTGATTACAGTTGTTAGACCTAGGTAAGAAAAGGGAAGTCATGCAGGAGCAGATAAGAGAAAAAATAGAAAGGAAAACCTATATGCAGCATGGCCAAGTACATCATGATGGCTGAAATTATGTCCTGACATGATAAATGTGCAAAGATGAGCCTGTTCTGCTGTGATTGCTGGGGCAGAGGTCACTCACATGGTAGTCACCAGGACAGTGCTATCTGGTCATAATGGAGGAAAAAAAAATAAGAAAACCAATGCTAATGTGGTTGTAACTGTTCTGTAAAAAAGGAGCCTAAATAACCATGGCTTTATCACTGATTGCAACTCATTCTTTTTGAAAGCTTTTAATGTTTATTTAAATAAAATCATGGAGTCAAAACAGAAAATGAAAACCAAACCTGAGCCACGTTGTTCGGATATATAGCTGCTCTCTGCTGGAGATGCTTCTGAAATAATTACCCAGAGACATAACAGAGATAGATTTTACTATGAGATGTAACTGATGGCTGATGACTTATTTCAGTGCAGATGATTTGCAGTTTTGACTATAAAAAGAGTACGTGTCCATGTATACTGGCAGTATTCATATGCCCAAGATATGCAAGTGTTCAGTATAAGCACATCTATTACCGTGATTTAAATGAAAATTGTCTTGCCCGTGGGAAGAGAACAGAGCTCCTTGTGGTTATATGTGTCTCTGTGTGTAGTGCTTCTGAGAGATAGAGCTCTATGGAATTAGGAATAGCACAAAAATATTTTTTGTCTAAGTAGTGTAATTTGCTGTCCACGTGTTCTTAGTACAAACCTGATTTCAAATACCTGAATTATGGAGACTTCTTATGCAGAACTGCATTGCAACAGGTGTTGTGGATCGGGTAAAATCATTTAATTGCTACTCTTTCAAGTCGGGGCAGGAAAGCAGTCATACAGCATGGCAAAGTGTCAGGGAGCAGCAGTCTGTAAGATTCCTGCTGGGATTGTCTGTAATGTGAGGAAGTCCTTCAGAAGGTGCAACCTGACTCTTGTGTCTCCTCCTGGTAGCTGCTGAAACAAAACCCAGGAAAAGTTTTAAAGCAACAGTCTTTAAAGTTGAGGGAGTACTGTTGTGTTAACGTCTGTCCGATTGCAAACATAAAGCCAATAGTCATGTTCTGGTTTGATGCTGATGTGCATGGCCTGAGGAGAAATACTAATCAGGTCCTTGTGGTAGCTCTGCATATTAGATTCAGGCTTTTCTGCATGAAGAAGCTGCAGCAGCTGAAATAAGCCTAATTCAAACTGAGGTATGATTTTGTGAGATCAAGGCAGGGCAGCTTTGGCAGATACAGGTTGTCTGTGGATGGGACAGCCATCTCCTCCTCTCTATTTTCTTTCTTTAATTGCAAGATTGTTTTGTTTGTTTGGGTTGTTGTTGTTTTCCCCTTCTCACAATTGGCGTGCTAAATTCTAGTGAGTTGTTAAGGAATAAATTCATGGGCCCACTGACACAAGCTGCGTAGCCCTCTTCAACTTGGGAAAGTTTGAAATACTCAGTTACAGGTACTCCTTTAGTAGCCATAGAAGCCTAAAAAATAACACGTTTAACTGTTCGCACCAAAAAAGGCAGTTTGCCTACTTTCTCTTTCCTTGGGATATTTTTTGACAAGCCTGTCAGTTGCTGGAAGGCCAGGAGTATTGCCCAGCACAGGCTATACTCTTGCGTACACTGTGATGGGTTAATGTGAACAGTGACTTTCCAGCAGCCCTGGTAGGTCTAATTCATGGTAAAGTCTGTGGAATTGTCTTTCTAGCTCCATTCCTTGGGAATACTTAAAACATGTCAGTGCAAGACACTGGGAAATAAACTCTGAAGAGCTTGCTAATTTTATGACCAATAATTTAATAATGCTGATTCATTTTTTAAGGCATCAGCAAGCCTAGATAGAACAGGACATCCCCTAGGGCTTAGACTCCACACATTGTTGGGACTGGGGCCCAGCTGTATGTATGGCTGTGAAGAGCAGTGAGGGGCAGATGCTCTGTGACTGCTGGACTCCCCAGTTCTGTTGCTGCATCAGTGATGGGCTGCAGAAAAATGGAGTATGTGCAGTCTCACCTGTAGGACTTGGGCGTGGGAGTTCTAGTGAAGCTCGAGTACATACCAGCAGGCCCTTTGTCCATGTAATAGGTAGGTCCCTCCTGTGTGAAGAGCAGCTTCAGGGCCACACTTGATTGTCAGTGTGAACGCTCCCAGGGACTGTGTCTGTGTTTTCTGTGAGCAGTTCTGAGGCACCTTGTCAGACCTACTCACTCTACTGGCAGTGAACCTTTTGGTAGACCGTAAGTACAGATAGGAAGAATGCCCCGTGGGTTGGTGTATGCAGCGCAGACATTTCATACTCAGAGCTGTGCGGTTGCAGCCACTGAAGTAACAGTTCTATTAACATATTAAGTTTTACTGCATGCAGGTAGTTTTTAGAATTTAGTATATTTAGCGATGTACTGAGTATGCAGGTTTTCTGTAGCCTGCCACTGAGGCAGACATTGACATTGTGCTTTGACCTTGTGTATAATCATCTTTCAGATCAACCATTTCCTTCAGTTTGTGTATTGGAAATCACTGGAGGCTGGGAGGGTGTTCTGGAAAGATGCACCATATGCTTGCCCTGTGCCAACACTCACTCCTAGGCATTAGCTTTTGGCCACTATTATAAATTGGATGCTGAGCTAAGCAGACTTTTTTATTTTACTAAGTTCTTCCTTCTTGATAAATGAACAGAACAAGAAGATATATAGGAATTTGTCAGGTAAATTCACACCAAAGATAGAAATATTTTTATATAATTTTACACGCATTGCTTGTTCAGTGTGGTCGGTTTCACTCAGTCTCATGGTTGTCTTTTCTGATGTTTTGATATAGTAGGGAATTTTGGTGGTTACTGTGTGTGATTTCTGTGCAAGTGTAATTTCCTCAAGCCTAATGGTTTTTTGTAATAGCAGAAATAATTCCACCAGTTTTTTGTAGGTCTCCTTGTGTTAAGAAGACATTTTTAGTTTGGCCTGTTTAAGAAACCAATATATTGGAGCACAAACTGAACTTTATGCTGGAGGTCTCTTCTGGCACCTAAGGTTTTCTACTTTTGAACAGAGTTCAGCCTATAAAATTCCACATTTTAGATTTTCAAAAAACCTCTTACTGTTCTTAAAAGTGATAGGAATAGAAAAATTTTCAGTTTAAACCGTTCTGAATGAAAATCACTCCCTGTTCAGATTCCAAATGGCATGGGACAGCTCTTCTCTACCATTTCATGTACATACAATGTAAAATTACTACTATTGGGCTTAATAATGGCCTGTCTTCCATATATTTTGTTGATAAATATGCCTTGAAAGTGATATATTCTGTTTAAATGTTGCAAAGCAATGTCAGATGCCCAGATATTTCAATGGATTTATTATTTATTTATTTAAATTAACTAATAAACAAACAATCACCGTATAAGCAGTTTTCCAGAAAGCCAATTCTAAAGTTAAAACGGCCCTAATATTTAGCATTCTGAATGATAACAAATGGAGCCTTCACTTTATTTTAATAAGTTAATACTGTCATGTGCAAACCTCCTCCTATACCTTTTTATAATGAAATAGCTATCACTTTTGCATGTGGATTTAGGTATGTGGTGATTATATAAGAAAGAACATTCTTCTGATTCTAAATGTGAAAAGCTGACCTTTTAAAAACACTTTAACAGCTTTTAGTGTTATAATAAATCTTACCAATTCTTTAATGTTGCAGGTTTTTGTTTGCATACATTACACTCATTCTTCTATGAGTCAACTTTTGTTACAGGGAAATTTGGGCCTGGGGCCAGGTAGAGCTTTGGAGAGCTTTTAAGTTTGAGAGCCTGTTTCACAGCTGGAATGCTCCCCAAAGTGAAGTGATCCCAGAAGAATATGTTTCCCATTACCCAAATCTCTACCAAATCATGCCTTGTAGCTCTAAAATAATTAAGACTTTGGAAGCCCCAAGAGGTCTTTTTTGATCCATGAATGAAGTTACCCCACATTCAAATAACTAAAACCTGATTCCTTCTTAACCAATGAAACACAAAACCCCTCCATTTGTCAATGTAACAGAAAGAGAATGCTCCAAAATGTCAGAGCCTTTACACTTTAATGGATTCAACCTCAGGACATGTCAAGAGTTTTGATTGCAATTGTTGGAGATCAGGCTGAGGTGTCTGTGCAAGTCCCCAGGGCAGTAGAGTTAATGTTCTATAAAATATGATGTGAAAAGACACGTTGCATTATTTTGAAGTTTGAATGATGATGAAATTGAGAAAATCAGAAGAAACCTTTCAAGTCCCTTGTGTTGTTATAAGTATTACATTCCTTTGCAGAGTAAGAACACCGATTAATTTTAAGAGGGGGCCATTGCTTCTTCAGTAAGAATAAGATAGGAAATAGATATTTGTTGGAAACAGTAGCATACCAAGGTATTATGAAGCATTCTATTTATTTTATATTCAATTAAAATGATAAAATGCCTATGGAATGTATCTTGGAGAATGAGGGAACACATAGAGCTATCAAGCAGTATTACTAAGAAACATTTCCAGTTTCACCACAGGAAGAAATCCACTGGCAGGATTTTGCTGGAAGAGTAACAGGATAGGGTTAATATGAGTATGTAAACTTCATTGAGATTCAGAAAGAGAAAAGGATGATATTCACAGGCTATGATTCATACAAGATGAAACTTGTAGGAAACTTTCTTTGCATTTCTTTCAGTATTTATTAGAAAAATTCAGCACTTCAAAAATTTTATTAGAACCTGCTGTGGGATTATGCAATGTCAATGTAATTACTAGTCTACTTCTACACTCTGTGACTTCAGAAAGTGGAAAATTTTGCAGGATGCTAACTTCTGAAAATTTATTCCTGTATTCTTTTGCTTGCTTAGTGATTTGTGGATAGCTGAGAAAGAAAGTGGGATGTGTATTGTGAGGGGACAACTAATGTCACTTGGGCATCTGAGAATTTAAATGTGCTCACAAATCAGCCATCCATATAAATTTAATAATGCTCATTCGTGATTAAATTATTGGCACCTGCAAAATCCGAGAACTAAAAGTATATTCCTTACCTTGAAATTTTTTTCTGAAACCAGTCTGCTGACTAGAATTTTGGTGTAACAGGTGATATTACTTCCATATTTCAATACAGCATAAACACCATAGTAGTTCAGTCAAAAGATGTAAGGACATTAATCAACTACAACAGAAGTGTTTGCACATTTTCCCTTTAGCATGTGCATATTTATGTTTGGACTACCTACTGGTTGATAATACTGAAATAAATGTGGCTTAAACATCATTTTTAGGATGGCCAGTGCACCTAATTTCTGGCCAGATGAATGTATTCTTTTCTTTCTTTGTTCACTGCTTAGAACCTGTTTTGGAAGAGGAGATGTTAGCTGATGGAGATCTTTTGCAGGTACAATTATGTTCACCCCATGAATTGCCAATGTTCCATCAACAATAGCAACTCCAGACACTGGTGATTGAGAGCTAGACTAGACTGGTAGCTGAAGGATTTACAACCTCAGAGGAACTGTAGCATCTGAGTCCAAAATTGACATTAAAAATTCTTCCTTACACTGGAAGTACCCAGCCTTCAGCTGCTTTGCTTGCTTAATGCTGCTGCAGTCTGAACATGCCTAAGTCTGGTGGGGACTAAGATGAAGTTCCCCTGTCTATACCACAGGGACTCCAATTCCAATATACTTTCATAGAACACTGTCATGGCACTGACAATTGCAAGTTTCCTTCAAGATGCAGCAGCAATTGTTTTGTTATAGCACACACACTCTTGGTACTTCTTCCTCTATTTCCTGAAGTATAATCAGCTAGCAAAGACAGAAGTTGTTCAGGAAGCGGAAAAACCAGATGCAATTCTTTTTTCCTTTCTGAAGAGACAGACATCTTCTACCTTCCAGAGCAGTACCAAAATCAGCAGACTTTATCTGATGAATGTCCTTTTAATGCAAAGTTGCATGTGGAAGTTGCATAAAAAGCAACCAAAGCACAGACTAGAATTGAGATTTCTTAAGTCAGTGGTCTGTGGAGTCATGTTCAGCTTTTTTTGATAGATATTTTTTCTCATTTCTCTTTTATTCTATTCTTTCAGCAGGAGTGAAAGAGTATTTTCCCTTTCTCAATATCATAGAATCATTCAGGTTGGAAAAGACCTCCAGGATCATCTAGTGCAACCTGTGTTCAACATGTCCCTCCCCCCTAGACCATGTCTTGAAGTGCCACATGTACTTGTTTTTTAACACCTCCAGGGATGGTGACTCCACCACATCCCTGGGCAGCCTGCTCCAGTGACTAATCACTCTTTCAGTGAAGAACTTCTTCCTGATATCCAATCTGAACCTCCCCTGGTGCACCCTCTTGTTCTTTCATTAGTTATGTGAGAGAAGAGACCAGAACCAGCCTTACTACAACCTCCTTCCCTAATATAGATTTAAGTAGATTTTAAGCATGCAGAAAAAAGATGTGGGTGTGAACTCCCTTTGACTAAGGAGAAAATTGAAGTAATCTTCCTAAACAATTTATCTCATGATTTTACAGTAGATTAATTTTTTGGATGGTGTCACTGTCAAAGTTTGGTGGAGTCATCACCGCCTGATTCTCTGAATACATTTAAAAAAGAGTGAATCTTACTCAGCTCTTTGAGGCACCCATTTGTTGAGTTCCTAATGTTAGAAAACAGGCTTGAATACCTGATCCTGAAGATAGAATCAGGCTATAGATTATCAGTTAGGTCCAGAAGGTTGCACTATAAATTGAAGTGCTTATTCTTTTGGGAGAGAAGGTATTTTTCAGTGATTCCTGGCTGCAGTTCTCTGTTTGGTGTCCTGAGCCCTCTTGGACCCCCTTATGAATATCATTATTTTCCCTGCATGTTTATAAGGTGTCTTAAGCATCTACGTAGACTGAATGACATCTGGGTTACAGTTTCTTAGCAGGTGCATAAGGTTTAGCTATTGCACTGTGGATCCTGCCCTGGGTTATATTTGAACCTGTGACCCAGAGACGTAAAGTTCCATGTTATATTTCCTGTCTTTTGAGTCATCCAACCCCACCAAACTTATTCTTACTGTTGCTAAAAATGTACTACATATTGAATGCTGACAGGTTAGACTCTTTTTGTCCAATTGCTTCACGTACTACCAAAATTTGTACATCAGACTTGGCAGTGTTATTTTTTTGTGCTTCATGCTGGTCTTGTGCTTATATGTAAGGGGTAAATTAAAGTGTTCCAGGAAAAACAGTTCCAATATAATTAGATTTATTGCATTCTGTAGTGTTTCTATTAGTCATTTTTAATATTGGAGGCCAAATTTTCAGCTGGCGTGAATTCCTTTAATGAATTCCTTTCCTTCCAGAATTCCTTTAATAAATTATCCTTCTTTTTGAATGTGAAAAGAAGTATATTGATTTGTGCTTTGAGATTGCATGGATTAAATTTTACTTCAGCTTTTCATCTGTTTCATTAATCATATTTAACAAGTGACCTACACAGACAATATGTTTACAAGAACTGGATATTAAGCATGCTATTTCCTGTAGTGTAGATAGCAGACATTGTCAGTAAGCAGCCGATGGTATTTTATTTTACTTTAACGTTACCATGTGGGAAGACTGACAATTAAAATCTCTCACGTCCTCATTTTTCAGGAACAATGTGCTGTATTTATACCAATATTAGAAATATTTAGGCATCCAGCTATTAGTGAATGGAAGTGTTTGCTTTTTTTAAAGAAAAAGATGAGTGGAATGGGTGGTTTCTGGATGGGAATGATCAATCATGCTCTCCATGTGCTCAGTTAGAAGTACTTAATGTATAATTCAAAGTAAATATAAATAATACAGAATGGTGATGACTAACATTCCCAAATAGAGCTGGATTAATATTCTGCTTTCATAATTATATGGCACAATATTTGGTTTTTTTATTGCTTTAAATTCTATAATTAGCAGTTCTAGTACGTTTTAAAGAGCAATACTGGTCTGAGGAGGGACAAGGAAGTGGCATCGTCTTTGATTTGCTTCTAGAATAGAAATGACTTGGTTATGTGTATGTTTATTTTCATTTTCTTCTTGTGTTTCTTCCTCTTCCGTTTGGCCTTTCATACCTACCTGAACAAATACACTTTCACTTCCACAATTAATATTTCATTCTCCTGACTTTCAACATCATTCATGTTCCTTGCATTCCTTCTCAGCAATGCACGGTTGCTCACTCTTATAACAAAAAACATGCATTGTGGTTAGGCAGCAGAGGTCAGCACTAGTCTTGTGTCACAGGTCAAAAAAGATGACTTACATTCTTTATCAGGGTCATTTCTTCTCCCTGGGTGGGATATGAACTTTTCTTTTCTTAGACAGGGAACTGCACAGATGTTCACCAGTCCTTATTCAGAATTTCTGCTGCCTGGTATACCGTCATCTTTCATGTAAACTTCCAAAACAACAAGGCATGAATTACCCGTAACTTATCCTACTAGCTATGTTCAATATTCCAACAGTAAAATAACTTCACAGTGTATTTAAATAGACTTGCATGTAAAAAGGTAATTCCATATTTTTTACGTTACGTTTTAAGACTGTATTACAGTAATACCTAATTGCCTGTCAAGGTTCACCATCCTGTCGTGCTAGAAGAGTCTCTTTTCCTCAGTCCAGAGACAAGATAGAACTTATAAGTAGATAATATAGAGGGGAAAAATGGTCAACCAAACAAAGATCCCAACGCATTACAAAAGATGCAGTAGTTGTAACTCATTGGCAAGGTGTTGGAATAGGCTAAATGTTAGAGTTGTTGTTGATGTGAATAGTAACAGGCAAACAGTATTTTGCAGCATTTGCATGGACACATTCTTAAAATTGCTATCTTGCTTCAAACCACCAAATCAAGCAGGGTATGTGTATTCTATGTTGGGAAATGCGTGCAAATTTTTTCATGTACAGGTTTATGTGTGTATGTAGGGACCTTTCCATAGTGGAACATCTGTCTTGCTGAAGTTGTCTTGATGGCGTTACCAACTCAGACATAGTTAATTAATATAGTCATTTAAGCTAAGTATTAATTTTTCTTATAAAACCTACTGTCACCTCACAAAACGGTGTAGATGTACTCTGTATGAATTAACGATGATGTTCATGTCACCACAGTATGGCACACTTACTTCACATATCTGCTTCTTGACAAAATGCCTATGTATGACTCCCTTTATTTCTTAGAATTTCCCTAGCTTGACAAAGAAAGTTACAGTGGAGTCAAACTTACCCAGCAATGCCATTTTCTTTCAGCCTAGTATTGCACCTTAAAGCCATGGGTAAGTGTGAGCCATGAACTTTGTATTTCTACTCCAAACCTTCTAATCAATTTTTTAAATCCACAAGGTTTCAGGATGTACATGCTTGTCATTTATCTCCAGTTTTGAGGACAAAATGCTTCATAAGCCATCCTTACTAATATTTTTAAGACTTTTTTTTTTTAAATAAAAATTAGCTGTGAAGACTTGTGAAATGATAATTAATGCTGGATTGACAAATTGTACTGTTTAGTGAAAATCTAGATGCAAGAATTTGTTGATTTCTATAAATGAAACAATTATGTCCAACCCTTTAGCACAGAAAAATGAAATACAGATATCCAGAGAAGCAACAGACTTGTCATCGCTCTGCCTAACACTTGCATCACATTATAATCCTGAAAAAGCTTACTACCCTATTTCCATTAATTTTGGTAACCTATTTTGGCTGTAGCATCATCCAAATCTTGCAGAGTCCTAGCATTTAATTTTAAAATTTATGTGCTTTGAAAAATTGTTTAAGGCAAGAAATATTCTTTCACTTCTATGCTGTAGCTCAGATTTACATTTTTAGAGCTTCCATCAGCTTTGGCAAAATGAAGATTAGTTTGATCCAACTTCTGAAGCTGGGAGCTAGGCCAAGACTCTGGTAGTCAGAGATCTGTGAAAGCGTGTTACTGCTCTATTACCTGACACTTTTGGCCCTATTTTCAAGATTTTTATACACTCTTTATTTTCTTGTGTGCATAGGGCTCATATTTTCTTTTTCTCTGAGGCTAGAGTCCAATACTATTTTCGCCTAGCATCTTTTGCACATCACTAAATGCATTATGAAGCAGTTCCACAAGCCCAACTCCACTACTCTTATGATGTGTCAACAAACAAGTGGTTTAGCTGGCTTAACCATGGACATTCCCATCTCTTATGAGTATTTCATCTTTATTAATAAAACAAGCCTGAACTTTTTTAAGTGCTGTTGCTTAAAAGGAGTAGCCTTTGTTTCACCCCATCAGTTTTCTCAGCACTTGAACATTGATTCTGAATGGAAAAAAATGTTTCATATAATAAGCATATGTACACTTGCGCATTAATAACCCAGCTATAATCAGTCAAAGCAGGAATGGTCCAATTATTCTACAAATATAATTTACTGAATCAGTATCCGTGGAGTATGTTTGTCACAACGTAACTTGCTCTGCTGAAACTATTACGTAAAATGCATTGTAAAAACACATTAAGGGAAGGCTCTTATCTGCTTGTTTCTATGATTGATCTGCAAACTATTTAAACTAATTTATCAAGATGTTAAAAGTTTGAAATCTGAAATTTGCAGAGTTGAGTTCCTTTTTAGCAATATTTTTGAAAATTTCTTTGTGATATATTGTGAAGCATTTCGGCAATGGCTTTGAAGGTTGTTGGAAGACAGTAGGTTCATACAGACAGCGTAACTACAGAAGAAGCTGTATTTTTTTTTTTCAGGTAGAGCTATCTACAGAGAGATAATGATACAGAGGAGGCAAAAGATTTATTTCTACTCTTTCAGCTTTGTGTTGTTTAGTTTTTGTTTACAGTTAACTGCAACAAAAATTGTCACATGGTGAAATTCTGTCTGTGAGATAAGATGAAGCCTTTGTAATTTGAAGGTTATCAAGGTATTTTAGGGGTTCCTTTTCTCATGCGGAGTAAAATTAAAATGAAAACATTGACAATTGGTTTTTAAACACTTGTGGTAGTAATTAGAAAAAATATCCAAAAAATAAAAAGGTTCACTATAAACCAGAATGAATTGAAAAAAAAAAAATTATACTACCCTAATTCTTCTATTCCAAATAAAATGGAGTAAAACGCTAATTACTAATTATGAAGTATTACAGAGTTCATCCAGGCAAAAACATGAGAGAATTAGTGGGAAATTAGGATGCTATTGCTTTACTTTCTGATATAAGATAATTTAATGTGAGGTTTAGTATTCTGCAAAAAGTTTCTGGTACAGGAGATTCTTTTCCTTCCCAGTTCTGAATTATCATCCACATATTCTCTGTTTTGGTGAGTTTTCTCTTAAAAAAAAAAAAAAAATCTTAGTGTGTAGATAAACTTTTGTACTTTAAAAAAAACCACCACAGTTTGTTCCTGTTCTCTCATACCCCTATCAATGCTCATTTTCAGGGAAAGAGAAAGGAAATTAGAGGTGCAGGGTGTAGAGATCCCTTGACCCAGTTTGCAACATAACGATAAATAAATTAAACTCAAATGACTTTGGCAATTTGTTGTGAATGTTTTCAGCTAAATCTCCAAGGCTTTTCCCTTGACACCAGCAGAACTTCCCCCATTTTTTCGGTCCACCCTGTTTTGAGTGCCTACATCACATGCGTGTGCCTCAGCTTGACAGGTCACAGAAAGTATAGACTAGCCTTTCACCTCCAGCTGCCCCTCCACTTGACTTCCTCTAAGCAATATTGGCATCTGCAGCTAGAAACTGCTTTTCACATATAATGAAATTCACAAGTGCATTGGAGGAAATGTGATTTTTTTTTTTTTAATTTAATTTTTTTTTTTTCTGCCCTCATGATTTCAATAGCAGTTTATTCCTTTAAAAGGCAAATTGCAGAAGGGAGTAACTTTGAAAGCAAACTGGAAATATAAAGACAGGAAATGAGTCTGTGACTGTATAACTGAGTTCATAAATGGGTCCTTTTTTGGTATGAAACTGGGCTTTTAAAGTAGAAAAATCACCTACTTAACAAAACCATTCTCTGTCTCAGCACTGCAGGAGCATGAAATAAATCCATGTTTCTTTCTAATATATCATTCAATCTATCAAACTATTTCCAAATGACCAGAGTTCTAGCAATGCAGCATAAGGTTCCATACCTCTATTGGGATAGTGAATTTTTTAATACAATCCTTTGAATTTCCTTGTTTGTTCAGGTTTACAAAAATGCCTATAAATCCTCCCTTAATCTGAAAGTGAGACAAGCACATTCTTTCTCAAATTATGAGCTACAGACACTTTAACTTCCCTCAGAAACCCCTGTCAGTTCCATAGCGAGGATGTCTGCACTTCAATGCATTCAAATGTAATCTCCTGTATAAATCTCAGAATGTCTGTGCATGCACATTCTACATGAATAGTTACTCAGAATTGTCCCTGGATTGTCCCTAGTCACTGACTTACAGTGTTACTGTGTCAAAGAGTATTGATGGAACACCTGTATTGCTTTCTTTGCATGGCATTTAAAAATCCCTCTTGCCTACACTCTTGAGGGCAGCATGCAACTACCATAAACTCTTACAACTCTCTAGCTTGGCTTCATCTCTCAGGAGAAAAAGAAAAGTAATCAGTTGCTTTGTGGTACCCACCTCCCTGAATCAATAAGTAGAAAGCATGTACCCACACGGCATGCACACTGTAAAACAGTTCTGTAGGATTTTTACTTAAATGACAAAAAAGGACAGTTCCTTCAGGATTTCATAATTTTTCTACTTGTCAGAAGTATTCTTTTTCTGAAAAGTTCTCTCGACTTTAAGATGAGACGCTGCCAACTATTGTTCACTAGTCCACTGCTCCATCACAGTTTCTTGCTGCTTTATGGAAACAACTTTTCTTCCAATTCAGAGGTTTGAGGAGAAAGAAATATTGCAAATGCTTTTTATACTAAACATTAAAAGATCTTGGGGACTTTTGTGGATTTGTACCTCAGATTGTGTTCTTCACCAGAAGGTGAAAGTGCTGCATAGAAAGCGTACCTTGAAAGCAAATAGAGAATAAAGGCCAAAATAATTATAGAATAGAATAGGAGTAGAGTAGAATAGAATAGAATCATTCAGGTTGGAAAAGACCCTTAGGATCATTGAGTCCAACAATCAACACTACTCTACAAGTTCTCCCCTAAACCATATCCCCCAACACCACATCCAAATGACCCAGGGATGTTTCAACGATCCAAACACATCCAGGGATAGTGACTCAACCATCTCCCTGAGCAGCCTATTCCAGTATCTGACCACTCTTTTTGTGAATTTTTTTTTCCTAATGTCCAGTCTAAACCTACCCTGTGGCAGCTTGAAGCCGTTCCCTCTTGTTCTATCACTAATTACCTGTGGGAAGAGACCAGCACCAACCTCTCTACAATGTCCTTTTAGGTGGCTGTAGAGAGTGATGAGGTCTCCCCTTAGCCTCCTCTTCTTCAAACTAAACAGTCCCAGCTCCTTCAATCGCTCTTCATAAGATTTATTCTCCAGGCCCTTCACCAGCTTCATTGCC
>JAVSBS010010298.1:5787-22877 GCA_033124195.1 Coracias cyanogaster
AGGGGCAGGATCCCCTCCCTGCCCTGCTGCCCACGCTGCTGGGGATGCAGCCCAGGAGGACATTGGCTCTGGGCTGCAAGCATACGGTGCCGGCTCAGCTCCAGCTTCTCACCCCCCAGGACCTGCAAATCCTTCTTTGCAGGGCTGCTCTCCAGCCCTTCATCCCCAGCCTGTGTTGATACCGGGGGTTGCCCCAGTCTAGGTGCACGACCTTGCACTTGGCCTTATTGAACCTCATGAGGTTCACATGGGCCCACTTCTCTTTTCCAATGGGAAAAAAGGAGCTATGAAAAGAGGTGGTGGAGTCAGTGGCAGAAGATGGTGCTGGCACTCAGGTGCTTGGCAATACTGGCATGGAAGCTCAGAGGATTTGAGGCTGTGCCTGTAGCAGAAGAGCATTGATGGAAGGGGAGGGAGCTGCATGGTGTGTGTTCTGCTAGTGGAGAAGGGAAGAGGGTTTCTGGAGACCTGTATCTCCATCCTCCTCTGTCCTCTGGCTGCTTGGCCATGTTGATGAGGGATGCACAAGCACCTTCTAGTAACCAGGCAAAGCCAAGTGAGCAGTGTGTTGTCTCCCGAGCTGGAGTGTGCTCTGTTTAATAGCAATATAATGTCCTATAATTAGCAGGCAAAGGACTTGCCTCCCAGCTGGCCTCTACCAGAAGGATATAATTACAATCCCAAGGAGCCATGTTCCTCTGACCTGCAGCCAGCCTGCAGCGTGGAGGAGAAATCTACTTCTCTTCCTTCTGTTCAGCCCAGGAAGGGAGGGGTTGGCTGCAGCAGCTCGGGATGAGCTGCCAAAGCTTTGGGGGAGCAGCTGATAGCCAGCAATGCTGCAGAGAGGTGCTGGATCCCGTGTGGGTGGGAGGGAGAAGATGTCCCTTCTGGCATCTCTGGGAACATCATGTGTTTCTGCTGAGCTTGAACAGATGACTTATCAAGGGAAAGGTTGTGGCTGTCTTTGCTCTTGGGCCACGTTGCTCAGCCAGGGCCAGTACAGGCGTTTACTGGTTTCCCAGTAAATCTGGATTGGCACGAAACAAAGGTTCTGGTGTAGGAAATATCTTAGCTGTAGCATTTGTGTGGGGCTGTCATCCTTTCTAGCCAGCAGCGTGACAATGTGCCAAGCCTGGGAGAGCAAACACAGGTGTAAGGATGGATTTGTCCAGCCTGGCTGGCAGGCAGAGGGAAGCCAAGAGCACTGCATCCTTCAGTCCCACCTGCAACCCTCCGGACCCTGATCCGACTTGAGATTTCAGAGGATGGCTGCTCAGACACCATTTTTTGTGAATGTGTGGGGAAGAAAGCTGGGAGGTGACAGAGCAGCCGCGTGCAAGGCAGGTCACTGGAGGCTTTGCAAAGCTACTGCCTCCATGGCAAAGTTCTTGCTCTTCACTTTTGCCCCCCTCCCCCTCAAAACTACCTAAATTAACTGTGAGCAGCTCCATGGGGAGGTCGTTTATACAAGACATTTGCTTCTGCCTCACACCTTGACTGCACTTGTTGTAGGTGAAATCTCAGCCTAGTGCAGTGCCACCATGAACTGCAGCAGGTTGCCCAGCCAAAAATCCAGCCCTGGGCCAGGCATGTTGCTCTGGTGGGGACAGGACTGGCAAGAAAGGAGATTACAGTCTTCTGCCAAGCTAAACTGGGCTGACTGCAAAGAGGTCCATGTCTCAAGAAGCAAAGAGCTTTGCTCTCACAACCACCAGGTCCTTCAGTGCTTGTGCTGGGCCCAGGAGCACATGGAGAGGACATGGATGCCACTCACATTTGGTGAGGACAAATCCAGAAACCACGCAGATTTCACACTCACGCTAACTCCAGGGACTTCCCTGTAAACCATCATGCTTGGGGCAGGGAGCCTGGCACGGTGCTGTACCTCACACCGACAGCGGGATTTCGTGCCAGCACTTTCTGATGTCTCTCCAGTTTGCCAGAGAGACGTCAGCTCCAAGAGGAACCACCACTCCTGGGGCGCATGCTGCGCTTTCATACCATTGGTACCCATCAGAGCTGTCTGCTGGAAGGGGAAGGAGGTGGCAGAGATGTTAGATATGAGTTGCTGTGACTCCCCCACCTCTGCAGCCATCCCTACCCTGGGGAAGCATGTGTTTTAAAGCACCTCAGTGGGATCTTTGGGATCTTACGGGTGAGCTGCAGTTTAGCAGCCTGTATGAAAGCTGCTTTCTTCCCTCCCTGTCATTTTGTTTGGGTTTCTCCCTGGGTGATAAGCTGCATCCCTTTCCCTTCCTCCATCCCTGCTCCTGAGCCTTTGCCTGTGGCAGCTGTGGCACAAGCCGTGCACGGTCGACCTGGAGCTAGAAGGCAGCAGCATCAATGCAGACCAGGCTTTTCCCGAGAAAGGTTGGACCAGATAATCCTTGAGGTCCCTTCCAACCTGCTCTTCTGTAATTCTGATCAATGCAGCTGGTGTGGGAGCAAACACGGCAGCACTTGTCTTCCCCAGGTACCGGGAGTCTGGCACTGCAGGAGGTAATTGGGTTCCCTCCGCCTCTGCCTCTCTCCCCACCAAATCCAGAAGAAATAATTGGAAAAGAGAGGTGTGAGTCTCTGCCTGGCGCTGGAGAGGAGAACATTAAAGGCCCAAGCTCGCCACTTCATTCGCAGCTCCTGGGATGGTAATTGCTGTGTTGTGGTTTCTAATTAGCGCCACAGTGGGGGGGAAGGTGTTTTAGTCCCCATCCTCGGTGGGGTCAGCCCAGACTCTGCTGGTGGGGTCAGCCCTGTCTCTGCCGCGCCCCTCGGCTCTCCTCACCCCCCTGCTTTATCTCATCCCCACTGGGAGCTGCGCTGCATCTTCCTCTGATGGACACCTCTCTGGGAGCTGCTGGTGGGTACCACTGTTCTTCCTCCCCCCAACCTCCTCCCCAAGGAGATGCCTGTGGCCAGCCCTGCTCTGGATCAAGTCCTCCCTGCCTCGACACATCTCCCAGCATGGGTGGCTAGGGCCTCTCTGAGCTGGAGAGGAAGGAAGAGACAGTTTCTCCTGTCTCTGCCCAAAGCTGATGTGGGCCACCAACAGCTTCCCCTGGGACCTCGAGCCCTGGGGTTTGTAGTTGTCCTGCTCCAGCTGGACACCTCCTTGCCCATCCTGCATATGGGGTCTTGGTGTCAAGGGGAGATGTGGTGTTTTAGTGCAGAGTGAGTTTTAGATGCAGCTTTATACACAGAATGTTGCCTGAAACCTCCTCCCTTTTAGCAAATACTCTACTCATATTCCTTTACCAAATTTTCTGCTCCCTCCAGGCAATCCCTGTGATATTTTCCATGGAGTGATAGATCGGAGCAAGCAGTCACCTGCCCGTGCCACCTACTGGCTGTCTTTCCTAGCTAGATTGTCATCTCCTTGAGCAAGGGGTTCACTCCTTACCTCTCCCTTAAACCATTTGGGTTTGAGATCCAACAGAGATGCTGCAAGTGAGAGAAGCCACTTGCAGATCTTCCAGGGCCCCCATCACCTGCACCCCTTTGCAGGAGGACCCTCCTACTTCTGGAAAGCACGTGGGGTTCCTGAGCCAAGCATCCCCACAGCCAAGGCTGCTCCCTCGCCTCCGCTCCAGTTTGTTTGTTTGCGTAGCGGTGGCTCGAAGGGGGCAGGAGGGAGAGAGGGAGGGAAAGCACCGAGGAGGAGACGTGCGGATTCATTTTGAGGCTTCATAATGGTACATTTACACACCACGTTGCCAAAGGAAATTGGGTAGATGAATGCCTGGTCATGCTGCCAGTGCACCAGGTTAACTCCCAGGATTTAGCTTATATCATTTCACAAGAGCGTTTATGGCCTTTACTGTGTTTATTCCCAGGTGCTCTTTGGCACTGCTGCATCCCCGGCCCCTTTTGTGCATGCACGCATGTGTGTAGATTTTCAAATAAAATAACACATCTATTCAGACCCGGTCCACATTAAATATTTATTGCCTGCAGTTTGTGCATATGTGTTTGATAAACGGGCATGAGAGGAGGGGAGGAGAAGGGGAAGCGGGAGCTGGGATGCAGAGAAAGCGTTGGCTTTGTCCTGGAATTTCTCCAGGGGATGGCACTGGAGAGGGGTGTCCGGCAAGCGCAGCCTATGGGTCTGTTTTCAGGCTTTTTGGGCAAGGTCCAGGCTGGTGGGATGGCTGCGTGCTTTGGTGTGCAAAAGACAGGTTCCTTCTTCAGGGACAGGCATGTCGTGACATGGTTTTGGCTGGGCTGTGGCGAGCACAGATGCTGCCAGCACTACCCTATGCCCTGCAGATAAACAGGACCTCCTGTATCTCCCCATTCCTGAGTTTCCATCCCATTAGCACTCAGAAACTTGTCTGAAATGCTGCTGGGTCTGGGGGTTGTTGTGCAGGACTCAGGGCTGCCGACTTCACCTGTTTCTCTTTATACATTCAGCAAGCTTCAGTAAAACCAGTTTATTCCAGCTCGTGAAAGAGCCTGGGTGGCTGGCTGCAGGATGGAAACACAGGCACCTGAGTGAAGTGGTAGAGCCAGAAAATCCAAGCTTGAAAATTATGCCATGGAGACAGAGGGATGACACCTTTGTGAGTAACAGGCTCTGGGGATGGAGGAGCAATTCTGGGAAGAGAATAGGTTCTGCGGGGCCATGCTCTGGTTCATCCCCATATCCTGTGTGCTCCAGCCCCTCTTCACAGGTGCAGATAAATCTGTTCTGAGGGTGGTTTGGAGGAGCGCTGCCTCCTGGTAACGTGGAGATGCTCTTTGCCTGCCCTGAGCAGGGCATGGCATGCAGGCTGGGTCCTTGGGTTCTGCAGATCTCCTAAAGGCACAAGAAACACTTCTATTAAGGAAGTTTTTTGCTTTGTTAAGGTTTGCAACCAGAAAGGATGACCTTTGAAATCCAAGCTAAGTTTTCAGCTGTTGCTTTGGACATGGGGCTTACAGGGAAGCAGAATGGCCTCAGGACACCGCTCGCCTTAGTCCTCAATGCTGGCAAGCCCGTGTCTGCAACTGGTGGTGCTGTGGTTTGTGGTAAAATGATGGTTCATCCCTTGATCTCACAGTGTCTTTGCTTTTCCCTCTCTAATTCCCAGCACCTTTGGAGAGCTGAAGACCGTCCGGCTGCCCAAGAAAATGGCAGGAACGGGGTCCCACCGGGGCTTTGGGTTTGTGGATTTCCTCACTAAGCAGGATGCCAAGGTAAGATGTAGTCCTGTACCTCCAGCACCCTCCCAGCCTGGTATCAGAGTAGAAGGTGAATGCCCCATCCCTGGAAACATTCCAGGTCAAGTTGGACAAGGCTCTGAGCAACCTGCTCTAGTTGCAGGTGTCCCTGCTCCCTGCAGCAGTGGTGGACCTAGGTGACCTTTAAAGGTCCTTTCCAAGATCATTCTATGATTCTGTTATCCTGAGGGAGCCTGGAGGGTCCATCCCACTGAGCCTTAGCCCAGATTTGGGACAGGCTGTTACTGTTCACCAGCAAAGCTGCACTGAGGCTAAAACCCCCCGTGTGGTGACCCATTGGAGGTTACACAACAAAAACCACAACCTAAGCCCTAATGTCTATAAGTTTGCTGCAGCTGATAAAATGGCTAAAAATTCCTGTAATGTAGAAGGATGGGGGCTTTTCTTCAGGTTTGTCAGAAGCTGGGTGAGAAGGGATGGTTCTGACCTAATGTTAACACATCAGGAAACCTGAGTTACATGTTCTACCTCCATCACTGCCTTGGTGTTAGGGGATTTTGTGGTTGTTTACTGATTTGTAAACTGTGCGAGGCCTGTGTCCATCAGTTCCTCCATGTGGTTTGATACCCTATGTGAGCAGCTGTACTCTGGTGTTTTTCAGGTAGCAAGTGTAGCAGAAGAGGGTAGTTGTGAATTGGTCAAAAGGAAGGGTAAGCAGAGAGAAAGGTCTGAGATCTTGCTGAACACAAGAACAAAGATCAGGGTCCCTACTACAGAATCCCAGCATGGTGGGGGGTTGGAAGGGACCTCTGGAGATCGTCTCACCCAACCCCCCTGCTCCAGCAGGTCACACAGAGCAGGGTGCCCAGCATCGTGTCCAGGCAGGTTTGGAATCTCTCCAGAGAAGCAGACTCCACAACCTCGCTGGGCAGCCTGGGCCAGGCTCTGGCACCCTCACACCAAAGAAGTTTCTCCTTGTGCTCAGATGGAACCTCCTGGGTTCCAGTTTGTTCCCATTGCCCCTTGTCCTGTTGCTGGGCACCGCTGACAAGAGTCTGGCCCCATCCTCTTGCCCTCTGTCCTTTAGCTATTGCTCAGCATGGATCTGGTCCCCTTTCAGGCTTCTCTTCTCAGGCTAAACATCCCCAGGGCTCTCAGCCTTTCCTCAGAAGAGGAACAGTCATTGTCTTGGTCTGAACTGGGGACATGGCTGCCCTGGGTTGGCTAGGGACGCCTTCTCAGAGTGGTCTGTGCCTGCTGTTTGACGGCAATATGGAAAATGTCAGCAGCAGGCAGCGGTGCCCAGGAAACACCTTTCTCAGCACCAAGAATGGAGCTCCTGAGGCCTGCAGGCTGAAAGCACGTTTGGCTTTAACTAAAAAATGCAAAGTATCTGGAAGAGGAATGGTTGTGGGTACAAGCCAAGGGATGTTATTGCTGAAGGGAAGGGACCACGTGGCTCTAACGGCTCCCCGAGACTCCAAATTTTCAAGAGAGTGAGTGGAGATGAAGGGGAGGGGAGGAGAGCAAGCGTAGCCTGTGTTTATGTTTTTAGACAGGATTCATTGATCCGGGATCACCAGGGACTATTAGATCATCAGTTCCAGTCTGACCTCCCGTATCACACAGTACATAGCGTTTCTTTGTTAGTCCTGTATTGATCCTAATTCAAACTTCCTTCCGCTCAGGATCCGTCCTCCCGCTGGGGCCCAGCTGGCTGGGCAGCATGGGCTGCACTGAGCCCCCTGGGAACGTGGTCCTGCTCCCAGCACCCTGAGCTGCGCCTGCAGCTCTGCTCAAACCCCAGCTCTGGGCAGCTTTGCTTTAACCTCTGCTTCACTCTGGAGCCGTTCAGGCTTTGTTCCTGCTTTTTGAATTAATCTTTTCCTGAGGACACTTTAAGCATTTGATGGAAAGGTGCATACAGGGACCTGGCTGGGTCTTTACTGCTGTTTAGCCACTGATTTAAGGGTGAATGAGACAGCACCTGCTTTTCTGCTTGGTTCATGAAGGAAAAAGGAAAAACTTCTTTGGTGTGAGGGTGCCAGAGCCTGGCCCAGGCTGCCCAGCGAGGTTGTGGAGTCTGCTTCTCTGGAGAGATTCCAAACCTGCCTGGACACGATGCTGGGCACCCTGCTCTGTGTGACCTGCTGGAGCAGGGGGGTTGGACAAGATGATCTCCAGAGGTCCCTTCCAACCCCCACCATGCTGGGATTCTGTGACACAGGGCTCAGGGTCTGTCTCACATCCCTCTTCATCCCCTCAGGGACCTGGTGGCTGATTCCAGCTGCACTGGACAAATAGAAATGGCAGTGGTAGGAAACATTTATCACCGGTGGATGCTGGCAGGCGGCTGGAGGGGAGGGAGCTGAGCAGGGTGTTTGCCCAGGGCTCCCAAAGCTTGCAGAGGCTGCAGGAGCTGAGCGTGCGGGGAGCGAGATGCCCTGAAGAAAAGGGCTCGGGGAAGGGGGGGGTTCTTCTTTTCTAGCAAAGCAGCTCTTCTTCCTTCTTCTTATTTTTTTTCCACCCTCATCTCTTTGAGGGATTTAATTGTCTCACAAGTGGCACATCAAGTACACTCCATTGGCTGTCTGGAAAAGGATGCGCTGTGTATTGATGAATAGGATCCTGAATATTGTAAACAGGGACATAATTGGCTTAGAGTTTATTGCTAAGTGAAATGAGAGAGGAGGGGAGTGGGCCTGGAGACCTCTGCGCTGAATAGCTGTGACTATCAATGACGTTTTTGCTCAGAGTGGTAATCTGGCAATTGCTTATAAGCATCTTCGAAAACATGATGTTTTTGTAATAGAATAGTTAGGGTGGCTTTGTTGGGCATTTAAAGCCTGTGACCTCCCGTGTTTGTCTTTTTCTCTGAGCAATCACAGCCGCTGTGGGAGCGCAGGCAGGGATTTTTCCAAAGCCAGGATAGAGATGCAGGGCTCCCTCTCTGAACATCTCGATGCTGTGCCTGCAGACCTGTCCCACCAAGCTGGGTTTCATCCCCTTGGCTTTCCCTGATGCCTGTCCCCCACCCTGGAGGAGAGTCAGCCCTGCCGGAAGGTGCTGTCATGGGAGGAGTGAGCACCCAAGCCAGGCTCATCAGGCAGCTTTGCCTGCAAGGGAGGTGATGTCCAGGCAGGACACAGGATGCTGCTGGTGGGAGCATCTTCTCCCCATCATCTGCTTGTCCTTCAGAGCCCCCGTCTCACGCCTGGCTTTCCCACAGTGATGTTTCCAGCCAGGGCTGTCTCTTGGGTGTTTTGATGGCTCCCAGGGTGATGGATGGACCTCACCTGGGAGGGTTACACCGCCATCAAATGAAATTAGCAGCCCTTGCTCTTCCATGTTTTTTTTTTAATCTGTTATCACAGTTAGCAAATCCCAGCACGCATGCGTGTGAAGCCAGGAAATGGGGAGGAACCCATGTCAAAGACAGCAACAGAAGGGACAAAGTAATATTCACAAAGAAGGTTTTTACACTGCTGATCAAGCCTTTGGTTTTAAATCTCCAGTGCCAGCTGACCACTAACTGGGAGCGCCTGGGAGTTAGGGGATGAGAGGGGGAACTTTGATCCACTGACAATAACAAATGAACTCCGGTTAAGGAAGTATTAACCACTTGATGTGTTTCCTGACGTTCCCTGTGCAGAATTGTTGTGGGATTGTTTTTGTACTATTAACTGGAAGCCAAGTTTCCACTTTTCTCCCCTGTTGATATAAAAATACATCTGGTCTCCAAATAGAAATTGCTCATTCGGGAAAGACAGTCAACCCTTTAAAACTGCACAAACACAGAAGGAAAAATCCTTGTGTGCAGCTGGCATCTGAGAGAGCACCCTCAGTTGGGACTGCTCCTTGCGAGGAAGGGAGATTTATCAGTCTCCTAATGTTGTTGACCCTTTGTCCCTCTAATGACTCCAGCCTGGAGGCTCTTCAGCTTGAGTATTTAATAGGGCAAGGGGGAATCTATAGGCAGAGCAGCACTGTCCTCCAAATTAATCCGCATTTAGGGATGGAGCTGTAGCACTCGAGGGTAACAGACACAGGAGTTGGGTCTTGATCTCTGCCTTTCCAACATCCCGGTGCAGCAGGCTCTGCTCCAGAACCATGACTGCCTTGTCCCAGCAGCCTGGCCTCCATGTGGGTTTATTGGCCACCTATTCAGTTTTGAAATTATTTTTCTGAATCCCACAAACATTTTTAAGCTGCTGTTCCAGCCTCTCCCCTTCCTCTCTCTGCTTTTCCCTGCTCTGTTCCATCCACTGCCTGGGCTCTAGCTGGACTGTACTCGAGCCAGTGACACAATGTTAAGCTTGACCTAAACTCTACAAAATCATACTCAGGAGAGCTCAGAAATGGCATTTTAAAGCATATTCACATCCTCTTTTCTATGGGGAGAAAACTGTGAGGTTTTCATGCAACTTCTAAACCATTTGGAAAGCAAAAGGGGTTTGCCAGGGCTCCTCAGCTTTCAGTGTTACCTGGTAGTGAGTGTATTGCCAAACACAGAAGCTTTATGGAAATCCTTTTTCAGCATTTAAGGATACGGAGCCTTGGGTGGTGATGGGTCCCGTTTTTTTAAAGGTGCAGGATGATGTGAGACGGTGGTAATTAGAGGTGTTCTCTGGTGAGTCCCTCTCTGGCATAAGCAGACTCCACACCTCTCTTTGTCCCTAGTTCAGATACAACTCATCAAGCCTCTGGCCATTCCATGCTTTGGTCCTCAAAGGAGGTGTCCTGGGAAGGGAGGAGCTGCACCCTGATAATAGCTCCTTCCTCACAGACACAGACTGGTAGGGGTTGAAAGGGACCTCTGGAGATCATCTTGTCCAACCCCCCTGCTCCAGCAGGTCACCCAGAGCAGGGTGCGCAGGATCGCGTCCAGACACGTTTGGAATCTCTCCAGAGAAGCAGACTCCACAACCTCGCTGGGCAGCCTGGGCCAGGCTCTGGCACCCTCACAGCAAACAAGTTTCTCCTTGTGCTCAGATGGAACCTTCTGGGTTCCAGTTTGTGCCCATTGCCCCTTGTCCTGTCACTGGGCACCACTGACAAGAGTCTGGCCCCATCCTCTTGTCCCCAGCCCTTTAGCTCTTGATCAGCATTGATCAGATCCCCTCTGAGTCTTCTCTTCTACAGCTCAGCAGCCCCAGTGCTCTCATCCTCTCCTTAGCACAGAGATACTCCAGGCCCCTCAGCATCTTCGGAGCCTCCGCTGGACTCTCCCCAGTAGTTCCCTCGAAGTGGGGCCTCCAGCCCTGCTCTCTGTGAAAGCCAGCCTGCTTGTCCTCATTTCATATTTCTTGTGTAATTAAAATATATTTCCCCCTACCTACCTTTTCATTTGGAGTAGCAGCAGTGGCGAATTTCCTTCTCTTACTGGAAGGTTTAGATTGGATATTAGGAAAAACATTTTCACTGAAAGGATTGTTAGGTGCTGGCCCAGGCTGCCCCGGGCGGTGGTTGAATGGCCATTCCTGGAGGGATTTAAAAGCTGTGGAGATGTGATGCTGAGGGACATGGTTTAGCCGTGGATTTAGTAGAGTAGGGTTATGGTTGGACTTTATGATCTTAAAAGTCTTTTCCAGCTGAACTGACTCTATGCTGGAACCCTGTACTGCCTTCCAACCTTCCTCTTCCTTGTGCTGCGGGAAGTGAGAAATTAAAAAGTATAAATTAACAAATGAGAGCCGTCGATTAGAGCAGCAGTTGTTTGCCAGGCTTTGGAAATGGCTCTTTGTGCCAACACAAACAGCCATCGCAGCTCCCCACTGCCACCTCCCCCCGAGTGTTTATTTAAGCCAACACATTGCTTTGCTAATTGGATACCATTCCAAGTGAAAATAGGCCTTTAAAACAACAGCAGCGGCAAATAAAAACAGCTGTAGCTGCAAAAACACCAGCCAGGCTTGTAGCCCTTTGGAGGGGAATGGCACCCCTCCGAAAAGGAGGCACGTCACCTTGCTGGGGCTGGTCCTGGGAAGCGGGCGAAGGTGGGAATGTGGGGAATCGCTGTGATACTACGGAGCTGGTGGAGCTGGTGCTCCTCGGTCCTCTTTTTTATAATGAATGAGAATTATATGAGTGAAAGGGAGTTGGAAGGAGAGGCAAAGGCAGGTTAGTGGGTGCTGATCACTGGAAATGGGGGGATTGAGTTTTATGACTCAGCAGCTTGAGCAGGGTCTTGGCTGCTGAGGAGCAGTCAGAGCCTCTTGCAGGAAGAGCCCCTCTGCCCAGAGATGTGACGTCTGGGGAAAACCACGATGGTTCAAAATTGCCATTTAGTGAACAGCTCAGAGGAGAGATCTGGGCTTGTCCAGCACAACTTTGGTGCCATTGTGGGGGCCTCCAGGTGGGCAGGCACAACCCTGTTGGACAACAGATGTGTTTCTGTGGTCCTGTATTTCTTCCAGGGTTGCAAGTTTGCAGAGTTTATAACCTGACTTAATCCCAGCCCTAGCTGGGGTTTTAGAAGAACATTTTGGGCTGCTTTTCTCAAGCCATGCGTCGGAGCACTGTGTGGGGATGAAAATATTTGACCACCATGTTTGTGTATTTGCATTATGGACCCAGTCCTGCTCAGTCCTGAATTTCCTTGAAAGTCTGGGGGAAATCAGGGCAAAGTCAACCTTCCCTGGATCAAGTCACTGTTTCCTGAATGCCTCTCTGGTTGCCCACAGGCTGAGAAAGCCTTCTGAGCCCCTGTGCTGGCTGGCACACTTCTGTTCAGCACCAGGAAGAGATTAGAGCTGTATGGGTAATATTAAGCAGGATGTAAGGATGAGGAAACCTCTGGCTTTCTATAGCATAGCAAACCACCATAGGCAAAAAGAGGACTTCTGTGTTGGCTTCTGGCTCCGCCGCACTTGCTGCCACTGTGGTCAACATCACCAAACATTTGGCAAGAGGAAGGCAGCTTTTCCCATCGAGCTTGTGCTTCTTCAAATGTGTTGCCCCTGAGCAGAAAGCAAATACAAAAGAAAGCTCATGTTTGAACTGGGCTTTACTGGGTGCCAGAGAACAAGGCGGATAGAGAGTCACAAGGTTGCTCTGTCAGTGAGGGCTCTGGGTTGCAGTTGACCCACCTGGTGCTGCCCGAAGTGTCCACAGCTCTTCTAGGGCTTTCCCAGCTCAGGTGTGGTCCCAGGGTGATGCAGCCAACCCTGAGCTGCTTGCCGTGCTGGATTTCAGTGTGCTCCCCAGCGAGCAGCAGCAGCCTGCAGGAACGGTGATGGGTATTTGCTCTGCTGCAAGTATGTAGAAGATAAATGATCAAGTCAAAGCCACTGATGGAGATGAATCCTGCCCCATCGGAGCAAAGTGCTCAAAGTGGGATGTTCTCTGGTGGCATTTTAGAATCAGGGCAGAGGGAAGGACATCTTTGCTTTTCCTCATGTAAGCCTGGTTTTATTTATCCCTTATTATTATTATTTTTCTCTTAATTCTGCAGAAAGCATTCAACGCCCTGTGCCACAGCACGCATTTGTACGGCCGGAGGCTGGTGTTGGAATGGGCAGACACAGAGGAGACGCTGGAGGCCCTGAGACGGAAAACAGCAGATCATTTCCACGGTAACGTAGCAGCATCCTTCTGGCCTGTCAGTACAGCCCCGCCTGGCACCGTCCCATCTGGCGCATGCTGCCAGGCCATGCCAGCCCTTTCCCCGGCTTGCTGGGGATGCTGGAGCCTGAGGATGGAAGCACAGGGGGAAGCAAGAGGCATCCAGGCCACGGCTTTGTCTGACAGCTCAGCTCTGGCTTCGCGGTGTGAGCTGGTTTAACCCTCCGTGTGCTGGCACCGTGATGGCACCTGCCCACTGCAATGCTTCCGCTCCGTCCGCCTGCACCTCAACATGCTCCGTAGCTGGGGACAGGCTCTGTGCGCACAGATGAAAAAGGACAAATAATTTGGCCGTCGGTTGAGATGGGGACAGGGCTGTTTGGATCAGGTTCCCGAGAATGACAGCTCCGCAGATAACAGTGCTGCAGGCTCCTATTGACAGCCATCGACAGGCACAAATGCATTGCTTGGCAAATATTTATGTAGGAAGGGCTCCCCTGGGCTGGAGGGCTAAGCTGGAGATCGATGCTCTTCCTCCTGCATCCCCTCCCAGCCTCCCCTCTCTATCACACACGTGCCCGTCGCCCAGGGGGTTGGCACAAGCAGTTTTGGGGCTGCACGTTGCAGTCCGTGGCGACGGAAGACTCCAGTGGGACCCAGCCTTGTGTTTGTGAAATAGTGTGTGCAGTGCCAATTGTCACGGGCCAGGGAAGCCGTGGTTTGGTGGTGGAAGGGCTAAGGGATGGATATGGCCATAGAGGTGTGGAGCGAAGGAGGATGTGCTGGGAGGCACGGGTCGATCTCCAAAAAGGAGGCTGAAAGAAGCACAGCGATGTCGAGGGGTGTGTAACAGCCTGGGTATACAGCTGTGCTGCTCAGGGCAGGTGTGAGGACAGGCACTGCTGGGGGTGGACGTGGCCGCCCAAGGCCCAGCATTGGAGTGGGGACACATCGTGTTTGGTCACAGTAGCATGAGTCTCCATCTGGGTGGAGAAGGTGACAGGTGTGATCTTTCATGTGTCTCCATTTGGAGGGTAGATTCAGACTAGAGAGAAGGAAGAAATGTTTGACACTGAGGGTGGCGAGAGCCTGGACCAGGTTGCCCAGAGAGGTGGTCGATGCTCTATCCCTGGAACCACTGCAGGTGAGGTTGGCCGGGGCTCTGAGCAACCTGCTCTAGTTGCAGATGTCCCTGCTCATTGCAGGGGGGTTGGCCTAGATGAGATCCCTTCCTACTCAAACTGTTCCATGATTCTGTAATTTCACATTCAGGATCTCCCTCCTCCCTTTCTACTCTGCTCAGAGTAGGGGAAAAAGTAGTCTTGGCTTTACAGTAGCTGCAGATTTGCAGCAGATGCTAGCTGCTACCTGCAAGCTCTTTCCGCTTCCCATTTCCCCCAACCTCAGCTTGTCCAGGGTCTTCCTCACTGAGGTGGGCACTGTGGGAGAGCAGCAGAGGAGCGTTTTCACATCCCAAGAGGGATGCATCCTTGGAGCTGCGGTGGCTCCAGGAGCTTGGCTGAAGAACAGGAGTGATGTTCTCGCTGCCCATCTTTAGGGACTGGAGATGTGGTTGAAGGCGGCCGTCATTGCTGTGCTCCAGCCCATCTCGAGGGGAGAGAAAAAACATCCAGTGACTTCAGCCCTGTCTGGTGCACATGCATGTCCTCCACCATAAAACTTCTGGGAGCTAATCCTGCGGCAGAGCAGAGCGGAGCAAGATCTGCCAGAAGCAGACCTCCATAACAAAGCCCATCTGGGGCACACCAGCGGGCACCGGGAGCTGACTGGTACCTGGCACCAAGTCTCAGCCTCCCTGCACCACACCGGCAGGCTGGACTTTCATGGGTGGGATTTTATTCCCTTGGGAAGTGCCCTCTCCTGATTTTGAGGTGAGCTTGTCATGGGGTTTCTGGCCACGATGCCCAGCAGCCCCAAGGAGGAGAAGGAGCCGTGCCCTGTCCCTTTTGCTGTGGGTGTGCAGAGAGTGATAGCAATAAAGAAGGAAAAGCTGCAGCCTCCACTGTGCCTCCAGCCCACATGGGGATGCTCCTTCACTCCCCGGCACAGCTGGAGGCAGATTTTCCCACATGGAGTCAGGATGGAAAGGACACACAGCACTGCCGCCCTGCCTTGGTTCCCCCCATGGGGTGGCCAGGCTGAGACCATGTGTCTCGTTTCATTGGTGATGCAAACCAGGTTCTGCTGAACAGGAACCAAACTCACTTTTTCCTGCCAATACCATTTCCTACCAGTTCCTCCCACTTTCTTCCTCTCTCCACAAGCCACAGAAGCAGCTCGGACATCCCTGCACTGTTCATGGATGTCCCCATGATATTCATAGAATAATAGAATCGTTCTGGTTGGAAGAGACTTTTAATATTGAGTCCAACTGTTAACCCAGCACTGCCAGGGCACCACTAAACCATGTCCCTCAGCACCACATCTCCACGGCTTTGAAACCCCTCTAGGGATGGGGACTCCACCACTGCCCTGGGCAGCCTGAGCCAGGCACTAAATTTCTTTGCAGGGTTGAGTATTGCCATCCCATGGGAGAGTCTTTTTCTTTGTTTTTTTCTTTCCTTGATAGTCTTATGTGAGCCTTTTGGACCTGGACACCTCCAACACCAGAAGCCACCCATGCTGTTTGGAGAGGCTAGTCTTGCCATTGCTGCAGTGTGTGTTTGCATCAGGCTGTGTTGACAGTGCTGTGCCATGGGTAGAGGGTAGCATGTGGCCATGGCTGCTTCTGGCCCTTTTCCTGGTTATTCCACAACAATAAAAGCAACCAGAGAACGTACTGAGTACTTTGCACATACCAGAAGAGGTGGAAATGTTAAAGCAGGACAAAGGACTGAGACTGCCCATCTCATGAGGCTTTCAGAAATTTCTCCCAAGTTTTATACAACTAGAATTCAAGTATTTTGAAAAGCTTCTTTTCTTCCATTTCCTATTTTCTAGACAGTTTCTGGTTTGCTGTGGGCACAACTTTGATGCACAGATGTTTCCACAGTCAGCCTGTGGTGGATCTGTGTGTAGGAGAGGCTGCAGAGTCCTAACAGAGGGTGAGAAAATGTCCATAAGGTTGTTACCACCCAGGTCTGGCAGGACAGCAGGGTGACCTGCACTCCCCAGAGTTTGATGGCGAGTTTGACTTGAGCAGTGAGCTCATTCTGCTCCATCTTGCTGCCATCACAGCACATTTCTGCATCTCCAGCTTGATCTTTCAGGGCTGCAGGAGACACATCCTACCACTGACTGCTCTCAGCTGCAATTACGCACCTTATTTCCAGACACCATTTAGAGAGATTTGGCTTCCAGTTCCCAGGTCTCACTCTGTGGTTATTTGTTAGGTTAAAGAGAGGTCTGGTCTCCTAAATCTTTTCTCCGTGCAGACGTTTGCCATGGCAATCAAGCCACTTCTGAGCCGTCTTTTCAATAGGTCTAATAGATGCAATAAAACGCAATAGGCTTCCTTCCCACTTCGGGTAGTTTTCAGGTCATTCTTTATGGCTTGTTCTGAGTCTTTGTAATGTTCCAGGGGAAAGTGAGGACCCCAAGAAGTGGTCACTGGCTGCCAGAGATGGTTTCAGTAATGCTGTCAGGAGCGAAGCCACAGCCCAGCCCTGACGGCTGGCACTGTAGCTCGACACCCCACGCTTGCTCTCCTGCCTCCGAGCACAGTCTGTAAGAGGTTTAAGTCTTTTTTCTCATTTCTGAGTGTATTTCCTCTTCATCCTGAGGCAGGAGGGTCTTATATTAGGAAAAAAACCCACTTTCTTGGAGTTTTAATTGCACCCCACCATGCGTTACTAATCTGTGGGACCTGCTGCTGCCAGGTGGCTAGAGAGCCCAGGAGCTTGGCCAGCTGCAGGGGAGGATTTGATGCTGCTGTGGGTAAAGAGATTTATCTAGTGTAAGGTGGTAAGGAGAAGCCACCGAAAGGTTGGCCAACGGTTGACCTTGAGGCCTCTAATCCAGCCATTATGTGGAGCAAAGTGGTGGCAAATGCTACATCAGGGCAGCAAGGGATGCACAAACCCTGCCACCAGAGGTATTTTGGTCCTCATTTGGAGGAGATCCTCCCTTTGGAGAACAGGGATCACAGACACCTTCAAAATCAATAGCGAGAAGATTGTGGCTCTGCTGAAACAGTGATGAAGGGATCCTAGTGCTCTGCAGCTAGATTTTACAGCCATGGGGCAAAGGGTGGATCTGGCCGCAAGTTGCAGCAGGGCAGGTTTAGGTTGGGCATGAGGAACAATTTCTTCATGGAAAGGGTTGTCAAGGCCTGGCCCAGGCAGCCCAGGGCAGTGGTGGAGTCCCCATCCCTGGAGAGGTTTCAAAGCCATGGAGATGTGGTGCTGAGG
>JAVSBS010010299.1:0-34482 GCA_033124195.1 Coracias cyanogaster
AGAACTATGTGCAAATGTTAAAGGATGCAAATAAGCAACTTTGTCTTACGACTTTTTCTTTTCCCCTTCCTGAAAATGAGAGTGACAAAGAAGAGTTCACCTTCCCTCGAGACACCAGAAGTGGTGGTAAGTGGGAGACTTTCTTTATAATACGAAACAAAGAAGGGGGGAAAGGACTTACTTAATTTCATACTATGACAATTCACGTGCTCGCCCTCCCATCTGATGCACACCAAGCTATTTCACTTGGTCTTACTTTCTTTCTCCTGTTTTGTTTCCCCTGCCTTTAGAAACTGATAATCAGGAGGTTCCTAGCCCACCTTCTTACAGCGAGGCGGAAAGTCCAGAGGACATCCTGTCTGAGGAAGTCTGTAGAGTCCATGAAAGTGGCCTCACGTTACTTCACCTCATGGTGATCCAGGGCAATGTGGAGAAGGTGAAGTTTCTCCTGAGCTGCAAAGCCAATGTGAACAGCCAGGTAGTCTGTGGCTACACCCCACTCATTATGGCTGTTCAGAAGAGGTCACCAGAGATCTGCTCACTTCTGATAGAGCATGGTGCAGACATCAATATGCCTGATGATGATGGTTGGACACCGCTTCACTTTGCTGCTCAGAATGGGGATGACAGAATTGTACGCCTCTTGCTGGACCACCAGGCACAGGTAAATGCTCAAGAGCATGACGGGTGGACTCCTCTGCACTTGGCATCACAGAACAACTTTGAGAATGTGGCCCGAGTCCTGCTGTCTCGCCAGGCTGACTCCAACACCCAGGAGGCTGATGGGAAAACTGCCCTCCATGTGGCAGCTTGCTTTGGACATGTCAGCTTGGTGAAACTGCTTGCCAGTCAAGGAGCGGACCTGGAGAAAAAGCAGAAGAACCACAGAACCCCGCTTCACGTTGCTGTGGAGAGGGGGAAGTTCAGGGTAGTCCATTACTTGCTCAAGAACGGGACCTCTGTCAACAGCCTGGATCAAAATCATTACAGTGCCCTGCACCTGGCTGTGGTGAGGGGCAAGTATCTCATCTGTGAGAAGCTCATCAAATATGGAGCCAATGTGGAGCTGAGGACAGACAAAGGTTGGACTCCCCTGCACCTGGCTGCTTTCAAAGGACACATTGAAATCATTCACCTGCTGAAAGATAGCCACGCCAAACTGAATGCCAGAGGAGGCATGGAGTGGACACCGCTTCACCTGGCCACTCGCTACAGCAGTGAGCCAGTGGTCTGTGAGCTGTTGAGATGTGGCGCAGATCCCAACATCGCAGAGAAGTCAGAGTGGGCCCCTCTCCATTTTGCAGTCCAGCGGGGCTCCTTTTTGACAGTCATCAATCTTCTGGAGTGCAAGGCAGACGTCAATGCTAAGAACAAAGTGGGCTGGACACCCTTGCACCTTGCTGTCCTCAAGGGCAATATGGCCATTATAAAGACCCTGATTAAGGCTGGTGCTCTGCTTGACGTGGAAGATATCACAGGCTGTACAGCCCTCCAGCTGGCAATTAGGCATCAGCGAGACAACATCATTACTCTCCTTCAAGGCAAGGACCTGTTGATGAATAAATCGGGGAATAGGACTCTGGTGAACGATGCTAAGATTTCAAGACCCAGATGTGTTCCAGGAAGGACAGATCTGTAGGCTCATCAAGTCTGGCATTTATGATTTGAGTTTTCCAGTATCAGGTGCTCTGCCTTGAACCACCATCTCCTGTCACCTGGTGATGACAGAAAAGACTGGTTTGGGGTTTGGTTTGTGGTTTTTTGTTTGTTTCTTGGTTGTCTCGTTTTGGGTTTGGTGTTTTTTTTTTAGAGAAGTTTCTAAGCACGAACACTAGAAGAGTAAAAGAAAATGGAGCTGCCAAAGGAAGCCGAGGAGTATTTTCCAGAGTCTGACTTGGTGATGCTGGCTTTAGGCAATGCTTTACGGTGCAGGGCTGGAGATGGGTGTATGTGCTCCCTTTTCATGTGGGCGATACTGAAGCTGTGCACAGCAGGCCATGTAAACGTGTCTTCCACAGATTCTACTGCTTTTATTCTGTGTTTTCCTACAGAGAAAATTGGTGTAAAATGGCTTTGGCACAGGTGGGAATTGAATCATGAGATTGTCACCTTCTCCTGGGAATAGACACTAAGCATATGGTACAGCAGCGTGTCAGATTTTCTGACATCTCACTTTTGTAACAAGAATAAAATAAAAGAAGGAAGGAAGAAAAAAAAAAAAAAACACTTAGTAGAAAGTATTTAAATGGATGCAACACAAAGAAAACTAATTCCAGAATCATTCCACTCCATCCCTTCAGGAAAAGAAAGAGCCAAGAGCTCTTTTACCAAGCGTTGGCCAGCTCCGCATTTCTGACTTCAAACACTGAGGCTGTTGGTAGAAAGGTGGCTCTAAGGAGAAGCCAAAAAGCGGGTGCAGTTCTGAATCTTACTGCCTGCCATGGGGGCTACCAAGAACCTCCAGTCTTGGCTTCAAAATTCTGCTGTGGGAGTCTCGTAGACTGGTTTAAATGGGTCCTACTTAGAAAAGCAGTATCTAATTTGGGTTACCCCAAGTCATAGCCTTTTTTTTTTTAAGGGGACTGAGCAGCTGGGAACATTACCAGGTAATTAACCTTTGGAAAGGGGCAGGTGGGGCTTATAACAGTCAGCTGCGGCTATTAGCTTAAAAGGCACCAGCTCCCCTCAGAGCTCTCCTCTAGTCCTTGAGGAGAAGGTCTCTTCTGGAAAGCAGTGCTTCAAGTCTGGAATTTGATTGCCCAGATTCCATCTTCTCTGCTGAAAATACATTTCTGTGGATGAGCAGAATGGGCTTTATACAAATACATCCTATTTTAATGTCTAGTCGTATTGGTGGGGTTTTTTTTAAGAGGTGAAGCATCAGGGGAATTGCTTAACACTAAGTTAGCTAGCAGAGACAACCCAGTATGCTGGCTGGAGAGCAAAGGAGACCTTCTAGCCCCAACAAAGAAGTCATCCCCGAGCTTGATTACTTCTCTGGAGAACATGCAGTCTTCACGGTGTCAGGGTAAGTAGCACTTCTGGGCAGCTCGGGGTAATCCTACCACGATTTGCTGAGGAATTCCGAAGCGTGTCTGAGATGATGCCTTTTTTCTGTCCTTGTCTTAGCCGGAAATATGCTGTGATGTAAACAAACAAACTGCAGTTCTGCAGGGGAGAAGGTGCATCTTTCCTGGTGGACATTATTAGCTGGGAGCTGTTATTTAGCAAGTGTTGCTTTTCCATCCTTTCTAAACAGAGAAAGGGAAAAGTCTGTTGTGCACGCAGCGCGCTTCGGGGCCCAGCAAGCCAGAGCGATGCTGCAAACGTGTAATTTGCTTCCTGCAGTGAGGGAATGGTGGGCTCCAGACAAACAGGCTCGCTGGGGTTGAACAGACAGCTGCTAAAGCTCCAGTAGCTCTGCTGGGACTGAAAAGGAAGAACGTAAGAACGTGTCCTCCAGCTGAACATCAGCGTTGTTCGTGTTTGCTGGCGTTGCAGTGTTGTCCTCGGTGCTTTAGCCAGTCCGCAATGTTGTAGTGGCTCTTTGCCCCTTGTGAACCAGGGTGGATGGTGTACAAAAGGAGTTGCTCCTCACCTCTGGCCGACAGCTCTAGTACAGGGAGGTTCTGTTCCGTGGTTTCCTTTAGGCTTGGGTGTCTTCAGAAGTTCTTCTTGTCCAGGAAAAGCTGGTGGCTGTTCGAGCAGGATGGAGCAGAACATCAGGTTTAAGATGCTCTATGAGAACGAAGCTCTAGTGGGATGTGTGAGTCACAGCTCTGCTTGAGTGCTGACTACACCAGGCTTTTCCTTAGAGCGGCCTTAGCTCTCCGGGCTTCTCTGGACTATGCTAAAGGAAAGATCAGGAGGGATGATTGTCACGACAGCGGCTGCTGTTAAAAATCTCTTCGTTGCTTCTCACGCGTTTATTTTCCTTTTGATATGTGACCAGTTGAACGTGTCATGAGGACGTTACTATAACCTGAGGCTCCATCAGCCGCAGCTCTGGAGAACCACAGGAGTGAGGCGCTTTCTAACTACATTCTAATTAACTTAAAATATTAATGTACAATATATTTGAACTCTGCTTTTCCTGGTGCTTTGACACTGAAACAAAACTTTCAGATACTTTTTTAAGATGGGTTGTATTAAAACGATCTGGTTTTAGCATTTGCTGTTGGTGAAACAAGGAGCTGTGCAGGGTATGAATTGAAGCACTGGTGAGGTTTTATTTTGCAGCGAGCTTAAAAATGTACTTTTTTTTTTTTTCGCAACGAAACCGAGTTTAGGTATCCAGAAATTCCTTGAGAATGGAAATAGTATTTGCCTACCTGCTCGTGCTGTCTACCTTCCAGAGCCAGCTTGTGATGCCAGTTTTCAAAGGTTTGGGAGAGGAAAGGGAAGGTACAGGGTGGGATTAGAGGCTGCCACAATTGAGACAAAAGAACCTTGCCCCCATCACACACTGTGGAGCCAACTTCCCATCACCTGTGCTAATATCTCCCCAGTTTGCTTCCTTTTCTTCCCCAGTTGTATTTCCCCAGGGGACACCTTCTGTAAAGTAAAGATTTACATACGCGTGAACTGGATTATCTCAGACAACTCCCAGTTTGGTTCTTCTTCTTGGATGATGTTCACTTTGGTGCGGATGGAACATATGCACGGAGAACATCTGCAGAGTTGCCCTTCAGCTGGTGGGGGGGTGTCACTAGCTCAGTACGGTCCCCAGTCTTTTTTTTTTTTTAGCTGTTAAAGCATTTCCTTGCCAAAGAGCTAAAGCCATCTGCTTAGCTTTGAAGCCTAGATCAAAAATCCAGAGCTGATTCCTGCTGTTGGCTGCTAGACGTGCCCTGTCTTCAGTCGAGGGCAGGGACACCAGGATTTGGGAAGAGGCTGTTCTGCTGCCAGGGTGTTTTCTTACTCAGCTGAAGGGAGGATGGATAATGGCATCTTTTGCATTAAGTCAACACCCAGGGAATGGAGAGAAGGCAGCTAATTGCAGACTAAATGCCAAGGTCCCTGCGCCAGTGGACCTTTTACACCGAGATTTCTGGGTGGGGTTACCTATTTCTTGTTAATCAGGGAAAGCCTCCGGTTTCATGCGCTGAAACTAGTCACAATTGTTGAGCTCTGTGAAGCGACACAGTTCCTGTTCTGTCTGCTCTCTGTGCTTCTCGGTGCCTTGGTATGAGCTTGACAGTCAAGATGGTTTTATTATTTGTATCATGCAGAGAGCAGGACTGTGGCCGGTATCTTCTGTTTCTGATGGCTTCGTGTCGCAGGGGAATGTAAAAGACAATGCCTTTGCACTCATCTCGCTGATGTTATAGTCACCTTCTTGGATCCTGGGGCATGTCAAAGCAAATTGCATTTCCTGTCGTCAACAACAGCGAAAACAGGAATGGGTGTCTGGTAACACCCCCGCCACACACATCCCGGGGGGGATGCCTTCATAGTAACACTGGCAATGGGAATAGTTAAACTTTGCTTCCTTCAGGGTGTTCTTCAGTACCTTACATCCAGACATTCTCATGAGGTGCCTGAGCTTCATTATTTACCAGGGGTGTTTTGAGGCAAATACTTTTTTTTTTCTTTTTTTTCTGTGCTTAGCTGCTGTTGGGCAGCAATGAGCTGTCTCCAGAGCTCTCCAGAGCGCTCAGGGCTGCACAGCGAGCAGCCTTTCTCCTAAGTTCAGAACAACCAGGAGCCTGGGGCTTGGTGGCCCAGCCAGCCTCATAGCATCTGCTGGGAGGCTCGCAGGACGGGGCAGGCAGGAGAAGCTACAGATCTGGGTTCAAGGGGGAGAGAGAAGGAGGAAGCTGCTGAAAACATTTGTGTGTGAGGTCTGTTTTGCTTTGCCCTTGTGTTAGGGATTGAGATGCTCCTAAACTCGACCTGCTGCTGGCAGTGGCTCCTGTCTGGGTGAGGAGAGGACAAGTGATTTCTCTGTGGAAAGGCCCCATCAGCACCGGTAGCACCTGAGGCTCTGGTGGGAAGAGCAGGACCCTGCAGGCACCGTGATGCCACATGCTGCGCTGGAGGAGCAGAGCTCCTGGTGCTCAGCCTCAAACGGGTGTTTGTAGCAAATCGGAAGTTTCGCCACTAATGAAAATGTCATACTTCTCATACTCCAACAGCCTGGAAATCTCTTGCTGAGACCTAAGCTGTGGAGCTGTTGTTAAGCTGTCAAAGGCATGACATTAAAGAAGCATGAGGCGCAGACAGATCGTTCTCCCTTGGTGTGACTTTTTTTTTTACTCTGATAGCACTTTGAAGATGTTTTTCTTAGCGGCGATGCTTGAAATTCTGCAAGATGATGGATGTGACTGGCAGCAGGAATGCTAGTGTCCCTGTACTAGGAATGTCTTAAAAACAACAAAAAAAATCCAACAGCCCAAATAACAACCCAAACCCTCTGCGGTAACTGAAGTCAGTCCGGGGAGAGGTTTTGTGGGGCTTTTGTTTGGTTGGTTCTGGTTTCTGTGTTCTTTAATCCGTGCTCTCAAGAGCTCGAATTTGTGGCAGGAACCGTCAGCGTTCATTTTACTCCCTTTAATCTCCAGGTAGCGGGTGGGGGGACGGGGAAGTGAGGCACGAGGAACTGGCTCCCGCCTGCTGTGCATGCTGTTTCCCAGCTTGTCTGCCTTGATCACAACTGTTGCTTTCACCAAGTCATAGATACGAGAGTTAAAAGCAGCATGGTTCGCTTCCTTGTGCCTTATCCATATGCATGGAGCTCTTTGCTGAGCTCTGTGTATTCCTACGTGTGGTGGCATCTTGTGATAGATGAGGGGAATCGTAGGAAAGCCGTTGGGGAACATGCTAATGTGATATGGAAAACTAAGGACTTTTACGTTTTTTGAAGCATCAGTACAGTTTTTCCATATTTGGCTTTGTCAGTTAACATCACAGGATCTTTTCCTCTCAGGAACTGAAGTTGAAAGGTTTAGGATACCAGAATCCATTATAAATGCTGAGCAATGACAGGCATTGAGGTTTAATCATTCAACAAGGATGGTTTGGGTTTTATCCTTGACGTTCATGTCCCACTCTTCAAGTTCTGCAGCTGGAATGTAGAGAGCAGGCTGTGTGGGTCTTCAAAAGCCTGCACTGGCTGAGTGCTGAGCTTTTGCAGAGCTTCTGGCTGGGCTGCATCAGTGACTCCACCAGCTGCTTGTCCGACAGGAACAAAGGCAGATGTTCTCCACTTGGTTAAAATGGGAAACTGGGAGGGGAGGGGCAAGGATTTGTTTTTCCACCCAAGACAGCCCAGATCCTGTTTTGAGGACTCCTGCAGAGTAACATAAATGGTAATTACAACAATATCTGCCTTCAGTCGTTATTTGTGCAACTCGGTACACTGGATAGGACTTATCAAACCACAAGATTACCAATAATGTCTGTCAATTAACTCTATGAAAAGAGCAGGATGTTAGAAACAGGGAATTAGCCTGGAATAAATCTCTCTCAAATCTGCAAAGAGAAAACCAAACCCAGAAGTGTCCCATCCAAGTTATGTTCTATTAGAACATCGATAATACAATGTGTATTACCATGTGTACTGCTTGGTAACCAGTCCCAAGGAAAACAAAGTGGACACTCGGAAGAGTCCTCCCTGGAATAACAACATCTTGCGGTGAGGACCGGCACAGAAAGAAGGGGCTGTCACAAGGACAGTGGTGTCCAGCTCTGCTCTCATCTAGGGAGGCTCCTCAAATGCCATGTTGACAGCAAAGGGTAGGACGTTCTCCTGGATTCCATTCTGCTGTGCAAATCGCTGCATTTGAAGCTTTGGTCCTAGAGCTGCCTGTGTTCCCTTGATTTGCACGGTGACAGTCTGCTCTTGAGATGTTCTGCAAAATGGCAGCTGGGGATGTTGTCCAGGAGGCGAGGGCCGGCTGGAAGGGATGCTTCCGATGCTCAGACCTTTGCTGTGCAGCACTTGGGCTTAACTTCGGCTGCATTGGTTCAGTGGAGGTAAGGGAATGTCTCCACTGCTTAATATGATTTGAAATACACAGAGAAAAGAAATCCAATTGCCACAGAACTCAGCAGCTCATTTCTGTCATGGCTCTGACAGAAAAACAAAACTCAGCTCATATGTCATAAAATCTTCCCTAGAAGAGCTTAATTAAATTTATAATGAAAATAACAGGGGATTAAGAAGACACAAGGGAAATACATTCCTCTTGCAGAGCATTACAGAGGTGATAGAAGCAATCTGCAGAGAAAATTACCTGTTTGCTGCTCGGCTTCTATAGAAATTAAATGAGTCTTTACAAACTCTGGAAAACTGCATTCCAGCCCTCGCTTTGTGACTGTGCAACCTGCAGCTTGTTATTTCTAAAATTAATCGTAGGGCTCCATCCTCCCCCTTTTCTCTTGTTCAAATACATTGTATTCTTTTGTCCCTGCTGATAAATATACTGATGATTATATCATGTTCTTAACCAAGAGCTGCCAACGCTGACAGCCAAGGCAGCACATGTCAGCGGTGTCTGTTGAAGGGAGCAGTGAGAGGACACAAATCTTCTCAACGGCTCCTTTCTGGCGTGCGCTGTTTGGACGCTTTGGAAGACCCAAATTGTTGACCCTTAGACCTCGCAAAACCCATGTCGTTCAGGTATCCAAAGCCGCTTGGGTGAAGGGAGCGGTGTTCCTCCCTTTGCCACTGAGCTTCTTTGGGAAGACAAGCGCGAGTGCTTCTCCAGCACAGGATGTCACCTCTCTCGTTAGCGTTCGCAGCGTCTCTCTGCTGAGGCTCGAGTGTTCTGAAAGGATTTTCTGTAGCCTTCAGCCGCAGGAGCAGCTCTGAGCCTTGCCTGCAGTATCCCAAACTCGGGATGGAAGGCAGCCATGCATGCCTCGCTGGCCTGTTTGGGGCCTTTCTACAGCACCTTCAGCAGTGATTACCAGCGCTAAGTTTATATGTAAAAATAATATAGAATTTCACGTTGATCTCCTTGATGCATGTCTTATTTTCTGCAGTGTTATTTCTTCTGTTGCATAAGTAGATGAGGCAGTTTCAGATGCCTTTAGTTACCTCATCTGACCACATCTCACATTCGTACTGGAGAGGTGAAAGATGGGACACTAATTGATTTCTTAAGTGCTGTATCTGACTGTAAACTGTTTTTTCACTTGAGGAATTCACAGCCCAAAAAGCAGGAAGGGAGCAGGTTGGGGGTTGGCACGTGTGGGACAGAGAAATAACATTTCTGACAAAAAAAAAAATCTGTTTGCAGTAGGGATGGCTTTGTCATGACCAAATGTTTTGTGGACATTTTGCTAAAGTTTAGGTCTTCTGAGGGGAGCTCTTCACAGTGAAATGTTTTGCAATGAAACCTTTCTGTTTGCATTTCTGTTTCAAATTGATCAAACATCAAATATTTTTGTTCCAATACTGCTGGATTCAGAATGATGTGCAATGTAAATTGATGGCGCTCTGGCATTTTTCTGATCTGAAATGAAGACAAATATCGCAACTGGAATTTCTTCTGCCTGGCCAGAGGTGGCCTGTGAGGTCTTTTTGACACAAGTGCTGCAGGGCAGCGATGGATCTTGTGGGACAGCTGGATTGGTCGTATGGCTTTTCCTGGGGAAAAAAGGAAATGGCACATAATTTATAGAGATCACCAGAACAGGCTTGTCTTGCACTGGTGCTGTGTCCTGGCCATATTTGAATTTCTTCCAGAAGAGAGCTGCAGAAAGTGTCTGGCGTGAGGAGGGTTAATTTTAATTTATGGCTAGCGTGCATCAAGAGACAAGCCTCCTGCCCCTCCTAGGAACAGGGTTAGTGGAAAGGATTGCAAAGCCATTGCTATTGTCTCATCTCCTCTCCCACACTGGGGAAAAAACCTTGTATGAGGTTGTTCTCCAAATGAAGAACTGGGATCACTCACAAGTACATGATTTATGGTCTCCAGCAGCTCTGCAGTTTATCCCTCCTAATTCACTGATCGAAACGGCTCTTTGGGAAATAGCATTAAAAGAAAAGGGATGGTCTCGACCATAGAGAAACAGTCTTTCACGGGGGGAAAATAAATTCCCCATAGATGTCCCTGCAGCAGGTGTCTGTTCATCTTCTGCTGGCCTTTGGAGTTCTCTGCCTGTTCAGTTATTGATAATGGAGAGGTGTGTCTCCCCGGCGGGGAGCAGATGCTGAGGTCCCTCTGTGCTGGATGCTGAGCAGCTCCTTGCCCTGGGGCAACGCGGGTCTAAACACAGTAAAAGCAGAGCAGAAGGGAAGATCAATTGTTTCTGCCCGGAGGAGAAACTGCTCCTATGAAGAAGGTATCTCGCTTTGGCTGCCCTTTTTATTTACATCAGTTGCTCCTTTCTTTTAGCCAGAAGGAAAAGTGCGTAGTTGGGTGTTTGCTGCAGCCATGGGAAGTTCAGAGCCAGAGTCAAGCCTCATGGGTGGCATTTTGCAACAGCTAGGATGAAATTGCTCAAATTTCAAGGTTTCCCAGCTTTTTAAATCCTGGTAGAGCCCTGTGAAACTTTCCAACATCCCATCGTCATCTTATGTTTCATTTGCAGAGTCATTCGTAACAGAAGACAGAAGAATGAAAGCATTTTGGTGTTTCTTGCCCATCATTCAGTTTTACCGCATAGCCTGGCAGGAGGATGGTCTAGAGTGGGAGAGCGAGGGGGAAAGAAAGATCTCTTCCCCAATAACAGACATCTGCATTAATTCAAGGTAGGCAGGTGGATGCTGTGATATGGGAAGGAATCAAAGAATTCTAGTCCCTTCTCAGCACAAATCCATCCCTGGTATTCCCTGCATGCCCAGTCCCATCTCACTTGCAGGATGAGCTCCTCAGGCGGTATGAACCTGGCCATAAGGTCCTGTGGTCGTAGCACAGCGTCATTCCAATGGCACCTTCTGCTTGGGATCCCACGTGTCTGCTTGTGAAAGCAGACCAAGCAGAGTTCAAATCTGTTCTGCTGTTTTGCTTCAAGTTTTCTAAAGCAATGCATTTTCAGAACAGAAACCTTCTGAAGTCACTGCTTCCTTCTGGGTGTGTTTCCAGTGATGGCTTTTCTAAGTGGCCTTCTCGCAGTAGTGGGAACTCTGGGGTGGGGAAAGCTCCTGCTTCCCAGAGACTACAATTGGTTTGTTGGGCAGTACTGGAATTATGCAGATATGTGGTTAATTAAAATAATCCTACATTTTGGAGGAAAATAGATCTGAATAAATACAGCTTGGAGGAAAAAAAAGGACTATTTTTAGCAGAAATGCTTTGTTTTTTCCATGGCCCCTTAGGTGTGGAGAATCAAGATGTTTCTGACAGCAATGATGTGAGTGTAGGAGGGGTGATTTTAATGTAAGAAGAAATAGTGAATTCTGTGTGTTTTTCTGTTAGAAGGAGGTGGTTTTAGGATCTGTGCTGTATCAGACATCACTGTGAGACATGCCTTACCCCCTTTGCAGGCTTTTCATGGCTTGACAGAAGTAATCCTGCTCTGGCTGCTCTCTTTCCAGCCTATCCAGCACTTACCTGTGCTACTCCCCAGCTTTAGGGAGTATTTCCTCTTCCTTTGAGATAAAACCACGCATCATTTCCAGAAGCAGCTCTCCACCCAGCTCTCTCATTGCACGCAGGTGTGAGCTAACTTCCATTGGAGTAATGGAAAAAGTGCCTGCTTGGGCATCAAGGAGCTCTTGCTGTTCGCTCCTACTGAGTGTTTCATCCCCAGCAAGTTTAATGTCTTCTGATCCTTCCATCAGCTGCTCCTTCTCTTTACTCTGGCTTAGAGCACAGCATGAACCTCTTCTCATCTGCCATTTGCTACTGGCCTAGTTAGAACCTCCCTTTCTCTCTTTGGGGGGGGGGAACACACAAAAAACAAAACAACAACAAGACCCTCATGACAAACCATAACCCAACAATTGTTTAAAAAAGTTGATGATACTTTCCATTGTTGTAGCCCCAGAGAGGCCGGAGTTCAACAGCACGGAGGAGTCGGGCGAGGAGATACCATCGGATCAGAGTCTTGCTTTGGCGGTTTGGTCCTGAGCTTCTCACACCCTCCCTGGCCTTTGGAATAGTCTTTTGTACCCAGACAAGGGCCAGGAAGTGATTTATGTCCATGTTATAACGAGCAACGTAGGCCACCGCAGGGGGTCAGAGGAGTAAAGCTGCTTCCCGGCAGCACACACCCAACAAAACCCCAAAGAAACAAAAAACCCCACAAGACATCTGACCTGATATCTGGGTTTTGGAGAAAGGGGAGCCATGTCCCTCAGCATGGACAGATCTTGTTTTACCTTCAGAGTAAGCAGTGTGAAATAATGCAAGAAGCAGACCTAGTCATCCTGCGCAAACCTTCTACAGACTCAATCCATAATAATCCTCTCCTCTTTAGAGTACTGCTAGCCCAACAGGTTAGCTTGACTCAACACTGGAAGAAATCAAGGATGCTGTCTTCACTCACAGCAAATATCTCTTTCTGGCAATGACTGGTGCTACCGAGAGCAGTGCTTTGAATAGAGCTGGAAAGAGCCCTGAGGATGGTATCCTGTCCTCCACATAAAACCATCCCTGAAACACATTCCTCTGCCTGTCCAGTTGCAGAGATCACTTCCCAGGGCGTTTCATTTCACTGCCTTATTGTTACAGTTTAAAAAAAAAAAGTGACTTAGAGTTTAAGCTATATCTTCTTTCCTGTAGTTTAAGTAAGGATGTAAACAATTGCACCTAAAAAAGTCAGTCCTAACTAGAAGTGTACAAAACATTATCATTTTTAATTTACCAAGCCCTGGATCATGGAGCAAATTGTCTTGCATAGGTGTTTTACAAATAACATAAAATCCTACGAGAATAGAATTAATCACGTAATGATGTAGAGTGGCAGTTGCTCATTGTATCTGTGTTGAAAAGCTGCATTCTGTTTAGTTAGCAGGAAAGGCTGCTGATGTTTTTATGAGTCACTAAGTACTGCTGCGTTTAACAAATTGCTCTGCTTTGGCACGGCTGTGATGCAGTAGCTTCTCTTGAAGCGAGTCTCTCGGATTTACCCAATGGAGGTGGAATTTATAGATGCAGGTCAGCAGACTGGGGTTTTGGGTCCCACACCCAAAAACGTGCAACTATTTGATGAATTAACCTGTATTTATGCTTAGCTGAAGCTAACCAATTTCCCGAAGGGGTCTGTGTGAGGACCTTAACTCTGATTTTATTACAGCTCCCTCCTGTCTAATGCCACTTCTTAAGGGGGATGTGTGTGAACTCCTGGAATAAATATCCTCGAGCTTTTTTGCTCTCTAGAATACAGATATCCCTCTGTGATATACTAGGTTGCATGAGTATAACTCAGTTAACAGAGGCAATTTGTGAACTGGAATGAGGGAATTGGAATCAGGGAATAAGTTTTTACTTTTGGAAAAAACCTCCAGTCTGCCAAAAGGTTTTGCTGAGCCTGACCTGCCCTTATGTTAAAGAAATATTTGTTGTCTAACGCCCGGTATGATTTCTCCCAGAAGAGCTGAGGAGGTCTATTTGCTGGCCAATGTGTTGCTCCTTTTGACTGAACACTGTTGTGTTCCATTTATGGCTCATCCCTGGAGACTCCAGTGAACGCAGGAGGATGTCACAGGACGTGAACCCACCAAGATATTTTTAAAAATTGAGAGAGAAGGGAGGAAAAACAAGAACCACCATCAAATAAACAGCTGAAAACAGAAAAGGTGGAACTGATCCAAAACCTGGTGAGGCTCTTAGAAAAGAGGTGCTTTCAGGGCTGTTTTCACCTGAACAAGATGTTCAGGATGTCAGGTCTCATCACGCTGCTGAAGGGACTGGGTTGAATGGGCATTTTTACAAACCCATCCATACAGTAACAACAGAGGAATCCCACTTCAGCTTTTTTTCAGTTTAGAAGTGAATGGCTGCGCACACTAACGGAAGTCGACATTCCCTCCCCGGCTTAGTACAGCTCTATTTGGCCTTACCTGGCGCGATCAGCTCGCCAAAGGAAGGTCCATGGGCTCCTTGCTGCCCTTGAGTCATGCTGGAGATTGCGTGTGAGAGCCCAGGCAGGACAGCCGGGAAGGGAGGGATGCGGCACAGCTCTTAGCTTGTGCCTGGTATTAATAAAGTAAGGAGAAATAAAAAACTTCGTAAAGCCTGGAACATAAGCATGGGTTTCAGACTTTTGGGGAACATGTAGCTAGGGTGGGAAGTCGGCTGGAGGACAAGTATGACTGCAGAAATGTCTTTTCTGCTCATGAATTAGCCTGCATGCTTGTAGAAATCTAAGGTCTTTGCTCTCACCTCTAGCACGAGGACGTGCCAGGGTGAGCCCCCAGGGAAGGGGGTACCCTGCACCACTGCTGGTGCCATGGTGGTGGAAGGGCAGTGACTTGGGGCAGGGCAAGAGCTTTACTCCAAGGCTGTTGCTTTTAAGTACCTGGTTTGAGGTACTTTGCTATCTAGACAGCCTCTCTTTTCCAGACTGGCTGGGTGAAGAAGAGCGTCTCAAAATTAGTCTGCTTCATGGAAAACTTCCCTTTACTTGTTTTAATTAAGACGGTAGCATTTACCAGCATTTCCCCTTTCACTGATATCTCTGAATCGCTTTCTAGTTCCTAGTGTTTTGCTCTGTAATTTTCTTGAGTGATTCTGGTTTCATCTTTGAAGTAATTTACTGAGCTTGCTTATCAAAAAGGCAATCAGACATGTTTCTTGCAAGAACCGCCATACAGACCTGAAAATTTCCTTTGATAGCTGGACTCAGACACGCAGGCATATCCCCATGGCTAAACAGGTTACCCTGCATCAACTGAGCCACAATAAATCGCTCTTTGCATAATCTCAACTCATAGCAAGTGCCAGGTAGGCATGTTAATGTAAACATAATGAAGGAATATAACCTAGAGCACATGCCACCAGCTGAGAACATGCACAAACTCAATTACTGTAGCACAGTAAATTGCCAAGCCACAATAATTCTGTCGTAAATCTACATCCCTAGGTTAATTTGGTGTGACTTCTGCATCTAAACTCCAGCTTTCAAATCTATTGCAGAAGCTGACTCCCTCTCGTTCTGCGCTTGTACTGTCATTTATAGCAAAACAGAGTGCAAAGTGGGTGTACAACGGCAGAAACATTTCTCCTGATGTCTCTGCTTTCAGGCAGCCTACTTGTTAGCTTGAGATGCTGTAGCCCATTTCCAAACTCACCAGTTCTGGTTTGGGTTGAACCCTTTCGTTCTGCATCATGAGCCAGCCCGGGGCCTGCAGGGAGGCAGAAGCAGCAGTTTGGCTCTTCAGTGTCAGCTCCGTGGGCCCTTGAATCATCTCATGCAATGGATGTACTGCGGGTCGGACGCAGGCACACAAGGAGGCTTTTAACCTACTCCCTCGAGCAGATGACACCACATTCATGTCAGGTCCAGACCAGGCGCTGGCCGCGAGCAAAGTCCTTCTCCTGCCATTTCATTGCACGTCTCTTTAAAAGAACCACGGCAGCTGCTTTGCAATCTTCCTATTTCTTCTTTTTTTGCTAGCAAACAGGAAGATTTATGGCTGATCAAAGTCACTTTTATTTTTGACTAAAGCTGTCCTGAAGGAAGGGAGGTGTTCTGAAGGAGGCGTGCAGGCATATTTGTTTAGACTAGCACCAGGCTGCCCATTTTGTCACCTAGAAAAGCTCTCAGCCCATAACCTGTCTCTTTCCATCATATTTTCAGCTCGTTGCTTTTCCTCTGTAGCCTTGTACATTTTCCAGCTTATGATTTGACAGAGCTCTTCGAACTCGTGCTCACGAGGTCTGCTCAGAGGTTTCCTTTGGTGCTGTTCGCTCCTGCGTTGCTGTTGCTATTTAGAGACAAGATCAGAATTCTTGCTAATGTTAATTTGGGGTTTTTTTGCTTTTTTTTTCACGGTCTGAAAACAAAATCAGCTTCATGGCTGCGTTATTTAATAAGTATTAACAATGGTTACTATTAAATGTTTGATGTGGTTACAAAGCCTGAGGTTATGACCCAGTTTTCTCCCAGGTGAGGTTTGTAGCCCTTTACATCTGGTCTGCAGGCAATTGGAAGGGGTTTATGTAGTGGTTAAAGCACAGATTAATGCAGATAGGAAGCAGAGATCTCCATGAGGACACTTGTCTTCTACTGATTTTTTTATTTATTTATTTTTTTTGTCCCCCATGTGCAGAAGCCACTATTAAAAGCCCATCATAGCAGCCTCTGAATTTGTTCCAGGGATGGTGAAATCTGCTAAGCAGAAAGAAACAGTGCAGCATCTCACAGTGAACAGGGCAGCTGTGTTGGTAACATATCATGTTATCATGGCGAGTTCATGAAGGTGTTGCCTGCTGCTGAGGAATCAGGCCCTGAGTGTGCCTTGGTTAAGTCTGCTGCTGCTGTCCATGTTCCATGCAACATGTCCCATGGGAATAAGGATCTGGACAGTGTCGGGATCCTCTGGCTATGCTGAGATCCCAGGTACAAGTTTATACAGTTCCCTGTACTCTGCTCAATCAGAGCCTTTGTTCTGAAAAGCAGCGTGACTCACTGTGGGCAGGAATCTGCTGTACCTTCAGATGTTCCCTGTCTCACCTCTCTCTGTGGGACAGGCTCCAAGCTAAAAGGTGATGGGGCCTCTCTGCCAGCTCAAAAGGGGCTGAAGACAGCAGCTCCAGCGGGGTCGGGCAGTGTGGCTCTGCTGGGGGGAAGCTGGAGTGAGGAGGAGGATGCTGAAATGGGTGTGCAGATGGAAGGGATGGAGGGAAGCGGGCACAGGGCTTGGTGGAGCAGGAAACCAGCACGATGGCTTCCCAGCTACCTCACACCAACCGCTGGGTTAGGCAGGAGACGTGCAGACCCCTGCCCTCTTGGGCTTCTCTGGGCTGATGGATCTCCCACATGTGAGACAAGGTTGTGGGCCTGGGAGGCTGATTTACCTCTGCTCTGTGTTGAGGAGACTCTCCAGTGAAGTGATAGCAGCTGAATTCCACAATCGCCCTGCAGCGCCTATTTTAATCAGCTTTCTGCTTACATATGGTTTCTGGTTTGCTTTACTTGTATAAAATTTGCTGCTCATGTGCACGTTGTATTCCTGAAACAGGCCACAAACTCCCCAAGCTCTGCATTAATATCTCTCTAATGGCTCGGTTAAAAACCCGAGTGATGGCTTCTAACGTAGAGCAAGCACAAAACCTCTGTGCTGTTTCCTTGCTTCCCTTCAGCAGAGCTGGCATAAAACCCTGCAGCTGAGATTGAAGTGATGTAATCTTTACAGGCTCATCAAAGCTATGGATGCCGTTGATTGCATGCAGCAGGGAAGCAATGCTAAGCTTCGTTAAATGTGCTCACTCCTTTTGGTTATCCCACTTTTTTTCACGGGCCCAGCATGGCAGCTTGGGAATGCAGAATGTTTATCCTCATTTAAAGGATCTGGGTTTTGCTTTTCTTCTTAAGTCTCTTTAAATGCGCTTCTAGGCCTGTTAATTATTCATTATACCTTAATTATATTTAGTCCAGTATCATCACTGTTTCTTTGGTGAAGAAAGTTGGTGCTTATGAGTCAAAAGCTATTTATGAAACAGACAGTCTGGTATCATCAGGAAGATAGGTGTTGGGGGAGCAGTTTTGATTATTAAAAGATGCTGTGATTAAAGAGAGTGCGTTAACAAGTGCAACTGGTTTTCTATTTTTTTTGCTAAATGTGTAGAAGAAAGCATATCCATTAATCTGTCAGGCCTGGCCTGAAGCTATAGGACTTGCTGAAATGCCCCGGGAGATGGACAGATCAGCTCTGTCTTATTTCTGCTGAATGATGTGAACAGCAATTGCTGGCAGTGGTTGCTGGGGTTGTTTTGTAGTCCATAGGCTCAGAAATAAAGTTTTGCTCTAAGGGAGAACCTTGTAGTAGCTGGCCTTTTATCCTGACAGGCTAGGGCTAGACACGCTAAAAACAAGCCGGTGTCTCTCCTGTTTCATCTTGGAGTATAATTTTTCCTGTTGCGTTAGAGGTGTGGGGGACGGTCATTTGAGCGCCTGGTTCTCCCTCACTGATGGTGTCGTGGAGCTGGATCATACGGGAAGGAGAATTGCACATCAGTTGCAAAGCCTGTACCAAAACCTGTTGTGCAAGACCAAGGGATAGTAGTGGACAGCTGAAATACTCCCACCAATGCGAATTCTCATGTTAGGTGTGCTTAGCCAAGTGAAGTCCGTAATTGTATTTTGGTGGCATATTAACTTCTGCATAAAATAACAGCATTAAAAATACCGTACTTATCATACCAATTGTCTACAACTCCATAGTGGTCTGACAGCTTCTACCTTTTTTTTTTCTCTCCACACAGAGAAATTTTGAGTTTGTCAATTCCACAGAAGTGTTTATTATCGACAAACTCACATAGGTTGAGTGCTTTTGTTTGACTCTTAAATACTTGTTTCCCTCGACTTTCACAGCTCAGGTAGCAGTGCCTTTCAATCCCCATCTTGACCCTGTACTGCTACAGACCAGATGTGAAGGAGTAGTGCCAAAAAGTAAATGCAGGCGGCTGCTGAGATGCCAGAAGTCCCAGCGTGCCTGCTCTTGGCTAGGTACTTAGCTGTTTTCATCCCTTCCTCCTCCAAATCCTCACCAGTCTGCTTCTGCCTAGAAGAGAAGAGAGATGGAGAAATTTAAGAACATTTTCTGCCTGCCTCATCCTGCACACTTTCTTTCCTGTGTCTGGTTCTCCCAGCTTCAGTCTAGACAAAAGCTAGAATTCTCAAGGCCAGGCTGGGTCAAGGGAGAAAAAGAAGAAATGCAGCTAATCTGGAAAGCAAGACAGAAAAATTACAAGATGTCCTGTTGCATGTTTGTACAACGTGGGTCCCTGGAGCCTGACCCCTTGCAGCTGAATACCACTGGTGCTGCTTAAAAAATATGAAATAAGCATAAAACATCAGGGTAGCTTGTGCAAGTCTCTGTTTAATTACAGTGCTGCATGAAGACATTTGGTTTCACATGGACTTGTGATGGGTATCATACATTCTTGACTCTCCAGGGAGTCATGTTTTCACTGGAGACTTTCACCACAGAGGTAGTGGCTTTTTTTTTTTTTTAAATCCTGTTTCCTTTTTATTTCAGCAGGATTTAATAAGCTGGTTAGACCCACTGTAATTAGTTTACTCTTCAGTCAGGAAGATAAACGGTGTCATGACTGTAGTGGGAGCAAGCAGGCAAGCGCCAAACACAGTGCAGGCAGAATTCACTGGCTCCTTAATTAAAACCTGCTCAGAGGGTGCAAGAGCCACGCGGGCTGCAGCGAGCTGTGAATCACAGGGAGGAAAAACAGGAACCGGAGAACTCAGTAAGCGGAACTAAAGTTTCAATTACAAATAATGAATCACAAAATAGGGACCATAGCAGGGTTCTTCAGTTCTTCTTCAGGAGCAAAGAAATGAAATCTTCTCGCTAACGTGTTTTAAAAAACGTATCAGTGCCCTTACCATCACCGGCGTGTCCCGCCATCTGAAGTCCTTGGGGATGCAGTATTTATTCCAGAGTAAAGTAACAGTGAGGAATGTATTTGCCAGACTCGGATCTGTGGGCAAGAGGCCTCAGATTCCTGTACGGTGCAGCTGACTTCTCATGATTTCTCAGAAGTTTCTACAAACACCTTCCATCACAGCTACGGGCTGGTTGCTACTGTGCCAGGTGCCGCACTAACATTGCAAAGACTGTCCTTGCCCTTGGCATTAGTTTATTTTTTGTAAAGCCAAGGTGAGGAGATGCATTTGGTCCTCTCTCAAACAGAGTTATGAAGGCTTGACGCAGGGGTGGAAAGTGCTTTAGTTGTCTTCAAGTGTGGATGTTTTATGGGAAAGGAAACCCTGCTGCAGAGAAGGTGACCAGAAGTCTTACCACCTTTCCAAAGGCAGTGGGGATAGAGATATTCCCAAAAGATACCTTTGAGTCTGGAGTGTTAGGAACAAGTGGCTTGAAATGTCATTGGGATGAACAATGGGCTGCAGGCAATTTCTCCCAACAAATACTAGATCTCTAGGAAATGACATTTGGGGTTATTTTGGTCCAAGTTAGCAAACATATGAAGGACATAGGCCCCTTTTCAGCAGCTTTTCCCCTCCATGACATTTTGGAAGTTTTTAATCTTGTGGTTCAGGTGAGTTGAGCTATGAGGTTCTGCATCTAGATTCAGAAACAATTTTTTAACAAAGCACACAGTATTGAAGATGATTATTTTTGTCCTGGATTAACACTGAACACAAAATAAAATGATGACACTGAGTTAACACACCATTCACATGCCACTTATTTTGAGGGCTCACACCAGGTTTTAGCACAGGGCAAATATCACCTATGGCAACATGCAAATGTTCTAGAGCTTTTTTTTGTCTATACGTATATTATTTTCTATTTTGATTCAGCTCCCCACCCGTTAAATCACTAAGTCAAACGGCACCTTTCTGCTTTGCGATTGCAAATATGTTAGAAAATTGAGCAGTAGCTTATTACGATTTTTCCACCCAAAGCCCCACTGACTTCACATTATTTTTTGAATCTTTTAAGTAATACCAGTCTGAGTTGATTCCCATTGCTGAGTGAACTTTCTTGGTTAAAATCAGGGGGGAAAAAAACCCCAAACAATAATGCGGGTGACATGTGCCTGAGATCTCTTGAGTTAGTTTTTTCCAGTTTTCTGATTAAAAAAGGGTTGGAAAGTTTCCTGTGCTTCTCTAAGTATGTTTTCTCTTGTCTATATTCCTACTATCGTACAAAGTACAACGGTTCCCTGGCTGTGCATTACAGTGCTAAGACAGAGGAGTGACAGGCCCCATCTTGCATGTTCATAACATTTTGTTCTGACAGCAACATGTAACACCCGGTTCATGTATGTCAACAAAACGTTGCTCTGAGAAGCATTTGCTCTCCTATTCATTTAATACTTAGGACCTACTTCTGCTGAGGGTATGTGCTAAAATCCTTCACTAAGCTGGGACACACCCAGGCATCTGTAGGATCACTCTTCACTTTAATGTCTAGCAAGGAGCAGACCTTGAAGAGCCAATGTCAAGTGTTACACGAGTCCATGGGCTACGAACTGATAGTGCTGCTTATGGACTTCTTCCAGGAGCACAAGCTTCGGAGCTGAAACCTTTGCATCAAAGTGGGACTCCTGTTTCAATTTCAAATGGCGGCATGTGTTCTATCTGCTTGACACAACCTCTTCTTGAGATACATCTGGAACGCGTGCTACCAACACAGTCCATCCCGCAGGAAGCTGCTTTGTTAGCAATATAGGAAAACCAGAGAATAAAAGAAACCCCCCTTGGCAGCAGTCTTCATCTATTCTGAAGCAGAAATGACGTGACTATTCCACAAAGTGCATAGAGAGAAAAGGGATTATATTGCTCTCCAGATTGTGTTCAAACACCTTTAGAAAGCAGCAGGTAACTAGAACTCAGGAGCCTGCCTCTGCGTATGGCTATTGTGATCATCCAGCTCTCCAGATCCTACATTAATTTCTAGCCAGACCTATTTCCATGTCATTTTATTCATCTTACTGTATTTTATTTACAGAGATATTACAAAATATATTGTGAACTGAGTACGATTAATAAGTACAGGGTGGATTTGGCTATGCCAGAGTCAGCGTGGTGACACTATGCTGTTACAGGTTTTCAATTGCTTTAATCCATGAAAGATAGATATTGGAGGCTAAGGGATGCTGGGAACATCCAGATCTTTCCAGAGTCCAACTTGGAAACAAGCATGTCCAGCTAGGGACTTTCTTGGGCTTTTATTCTGGCTTTTTCCAAAACACAGAGTTTTATCTCGTTTACTGCTAATTTAAATTAGGCACCATGTTATTCTGCACACTCCCTGTTGAGAGACATAGGCAAATAATATCTGAGATGGTCCTTGGCTTCATGGCACCCTGAAGTCAAGTGAGAAGAACTGGACCTAACTTAGCTGACTTGTTCAAGTTCACATCTGATGCGGGCGTGGCTGCAGATGCCTCACCTGGAACACTCTCTTCACGTTTCTAACATTCACCACACTAACGCTCCTCACCTAGGTCTTGTAAGAGACTGGAGATGAAATGCTGGTGGGCAGAAATTGCTGCTGGGCTGGCTGATGACAGGTGAGAGTTGGTGTCCTGTTTGATCGGAATGTACACCATGCAATACAAGGTATCACTTCTTTAGTTTCTCTCCATCTTTTTTTTGGCTTGGGCTTCTGTTCAATTCATCCCATTTATTCATATTTACACTGATGCAGTGGTCCCACATGAGACGTGCTCCCCTCCTTCCATCTGCCCCTTGCTCATAGGCCTGCACTGCAGGGATCAGGTCTGTAGGTGGCAGAACCTTCTTAGCCCACTTGGGGACCTCTTAGAGTTTTTCCTCAAGGCTTCAGCAGTTCAACACTAGGTAAGTCAGCTCGAGGTGAAGGCAAAGCTATTGCATGGAGTTTCCACAAGCTCTGTCTGACTCCTAGTGCAAAGCAGAAAAGATGGTTTTGTCTTTGGTGAGAACTGTATCGATGACGTAACGCGCAAGCCAGTAGCGGCAGTGACCTATCGGTACCTTCATGTGGCTCTGCGACGTGTGTGTTTAATGCACTCAAGGTTAGATGGCCACAGGCAAGAATCAAGTGAACGTGTCTTGATTTTTGCTTCCACTTCAAACACAGTGTGAGGGTAGCTCTGAAAAGTGCCTTTGGGATTGGTGTCCCAGCATCCAAAGGTCACCTCGAGGGATGAGAGAACCTCCCACATGAAGGTCCTCATTATGTGCCCGCCAAGAGGCGCATGGGCATGGCACTGTTGTAACACTGTAGGCCTCATGCCCACTACAAGAACTCGAGACCTCTCCATGGCTGCCCATTTGTGTGCGTGAATGGCGTCGGTTTCTTTTTTTTCCTCATTCTTAAAAACGTGGTTGCTGTTTTCACTTTTAACAGTGGAGGATCTTCATGAAAGCCTTGCGAAATTCAATGTTGAAGGTGGTGTAAATAATGGGGTTGACAGCACTGTTGACGTATCCGAGCCACGTAAAGGCGCTGTACATTGCTGGTGGGATGTTGCAGTCGCAGTGCATGTTCAGGATGTGAGTGATGAAGAACGGGAGCCAGCAGATGATGAATACACCTGGGGGAGAAGGGGAGAGACAGATTTTGGTTGCTGAAGGCTGGAGAAATTTTGAGACTAGGAGAACAGTGAGGCTCTTTGGGGTATAAAGAAAAAATCTTTCCCTGAGGAATAAGCCTTCTGTCTGCTAAGCCTCATAGTTTATATTCTGAGTAGCCAGGTACTAAAGAGGTTCTTTGCTGATGTAATTAGATCACAAAATTCTAGCCTTTGGAGGTACCAGTTACTTGCTGAGCTACGCTGCCTTTTGTGTTCTAGAAAGCCCACAAGCTCTCTTGCCCCTGCACCCAGCTGTCTTTTGGCAGACCAGACACCCCACAGACAGACAGCTTTCTGAGCCTTCTGTACAGCACTGTGCGCTGCTCCTAGCTGGGAAGGAGGTAGCCTTCCTCTTGGCAGCCTCTTGCCTACGTAGCCTCTAATGTATCGAGTGAAATTATTCCTGTGGAGGCCTGGAGAAGAGTCTACGCTGGACGTTCAGAGTGGCTGCCCTAATGCTGGGTAGCTATTGGTTTCCTGCAGAAACACAAGAGGAAGCCAGTGCTCACTCTCACCGAGTACAATGGCCAGCATCTGAGTGGCTTTCTTTTCCTTCTGTTGTGACAGTTTCCTCCTGGTCACAGCCTTGAGAAAGGTCCTTGTCTTGCCATTGGGCATAGAATGGATCTCAAAGACCTTGGCTGTGTGGGGTGTTTCTTTGGCATGTCCATTCTTCTCTACTTTCCCCGGGCTGTCCAAGGGTGCATGCAGGGTTGAGTTGGTGCCCTGGTTAGAAGCAACTGGCACAACCAACTGATGGCTACTTGGTGCCGCAGGCTTGATAATGGTTTTCTCAAGGGGACTGGTACTGGACACCATCTCCATTTCCATCTCTTCTATGTGGCTCTCCGCCTCCTGGACAAGAATCAAATGTCCACAACATAAAGACAGATAAATATACAGAGAGGAGCAATGAGCATTCCTTACAGAGTGAGGCTGGATGATGCTGAAGAACAATCGATCCCTCTTCTCCCTCCCTAATTTTTGGTAGATGCCTGGAGAAAGGGCTGTAAAGACTTTCCAGATAAGAACACTTTTAGGTAGATGGGATCGACAGAACTGCAGTGAATGACTCTCCTTCACCGCACACAGAGGCTAAGAAATGGGAGCGACATTGTCTCCACTTCCCATGGGTTTTGTTTAGGCTTTCAGAATATAAACAAACAAAAATGAAATCAACAAGTGAAACTCAACAAAGCCAATGCAGTCCAAGACTTAAATAACAGGGAAGAGGGGAAAAAAAAAAATCAAAGGCACAAAATGTTAAAATGTCACGGCTTTTATAGCTGATCTTTAGGTGAGCTTAGTCTGGCTTTTTGAGCGCCATGATCTTAAACCCCCTGCTTTGCTCTAAGGAATGAGAAGAATATTTAAATTTTGAGGTTGAATGGTAACCTTTGTTCTTAGTTTATTTTTCTCCCACCCCTACAAAAATTCATTTTGCATTCTGAGGGGAGAAAAGGCAAAAGCTAAACGCTCGGAAAATCTACCCCTTCTCTTTAACACTCACCACTTTGCGCTTATTAACTTGGAAACTCCCATTGGACTTCACAATAACTGTGCAGAGCTTGACGTCTTCTGGATGAGTGCATTTGTCCTAAGGGGCAAGCACCAGCTCAGAGGTTACACAAGCAGATAGCAACGGGGAAGGGAAGCTGGCAAAGGAGGCGCGTGGGAAAGCAAACGCAGGGCATGAGGCAGGAATTAATCAGTGTGACTAACGTGCTAGGGATGATGGAAAACTGCTCGGAAGAGACAGTAATGGAGCTTTTCACCAAAGGAAGGAAACCACAAAGATCTGCCCATGTTTCAGTCTATCGCTGCCTCCTCTGCTTGATGTGGCACGGGCCTCTGACGCGGTTTGGAGGCAGTGCCTCTGGGACTACACCTTCTTACTGGATATTTTACGTGTGCTGCAAGAATAGTGTTTTGATGAGCGGTCTCACACTTAACACACTCAGCGGGACTCCACTTAGATACGCGTCTCATGCTTCGAGAAGCTGTTTTCACTCCAGAGGCATCATTACCAGCAATGTAGTTTGCACCCCAGCCATGCAAATGATTTCCATTGAACTTCTTTGTCACAACAGCAGGCCTGACTCAGAAAATAGTAGAGCCTGGAGTCTTGGGTACCGCAACCCAAACTCAGCAGAGCCAAGGAAATGCAGTCAGGTTAATGAAGCAGCTGGCCTGCTGATGGAACATCTCCCCTGAGCTCCAGGGAAGCCTGTGAAGCACCAGCCAGTGACCAGAGCATGCAGCCGGGACTCCAGAGTGGCACAGGACACAGCGGTCACCTTTGTCATCCAGTATTTCACCTAGTCCCACCAGCGTCAGCTGGGGGAAGGAGGAGGTGCTTTGCGGGATGAAGCGGAGCGGGAAGGGGGAAGGATGGAGACTGCTGAGAGCGAGGCAGAGCTCTAGTTACCTTCAGCGGGGCTTGCGTGTCTGAGTTCAGGCCGTGGCTGCTGTGCTTGGTGTTGACACGCTTCCTGCGCTTCCGGAGCACTATGTAAATCTGCACGTACACCAGCAGTGTGACGATGAAGGGAACGTAGAAGGAGACGATGGAGGAATACACAACAAAGGCAGGGTTGGCAATGATGCACTCATTCTCATCTGGAAGACAAGAAGTTTCAGGCTTGGTGTCCCTGCTGCTAGGTGCTAGCACTGGCTTCTGCCTCTTCTCTCCCTCTTTCAGAAAGCCCAGAGATACCCAGAGAGTGAGGGCTTCGGGAGCTAGAGGGGACCACCATGTCAGCTGGAAGTGGAACCAGAACAGCACACTCCCCTTGGGTTATAGGGAGTCACATATGACCCAAAACCAAGGGCTATTGCTTGCCTTGTAAGCAAAAGCCTCCTGATCCCATGGTGCATGTGCTGCGGTCTTCTTCTGGAACTGACGGCTGAACAGCCACTTCTTTTCTCCCCTGTCTTAGTGAAGCTATTTTCCCCATGACTCTCCTTTTCACATACTTTAATGTAAGAGAGACTTTGATTTTGTAGTGAACAAATGTTAGTGTAACATTGAGTGTTGTGTAAACTTCACAACCTCAGTTCTGATGTGCCTAATGTGCTGGTCTGGAAAAGCAAGAGATGAAACAGATCCAGAGGTGGCTGACAGGAATGTCTGGGATGACACCAGGGTAGGGCGCCTGAAACAGGGATGGATACATCCCAGTACACCTAAAACCTGATCCCCATGGTGATCCCTGACTTGGAACAGAAGGCTGAGGACCCAGTAAAGCCAGGAAGGTGGCAATAGCCAGCTGCAGGTGGCATAACACTCACCTGTGTTGTTGAGGCCAAAGAGGAGTGGGCAGGAGATGGCAAAGGAAAGCACCCAGACCACAGAAATCATGACCGTGACCCTGCGCTTCGAGCTGTAGCGGGTATTGTAGAGCATTGGCATTGCTACTGCTGTGTACCTGCAGTGAGACGACACAAACCCAGGCTATCATTAGTCAGCCATTTATGTGTATAAACAGGACTGAACTAATGGGGATAAATACAGATAATTCCATGGACATTCTCAAGACCAGCATTTCTATGTCTGCTTCTGATGGAAACCCTGCTCAGATCGCTTTTAAGTCCTCTAAATTGCTCTTCAAAAGACACCAACAGCACCAGCTCTTACCACTTCCAGGTCTCTGAGTCACAGGTAAATCAGACCGTATGAAGATGGCCATGACTCGTTCCCGTGGATTTGACGCGACTTGCTGCCATGGAGCTCTCACCTGTCAATGCTGATGGCACAGAGGTTGAGGATGCTGGCAGTACACATCATAACATCGAGGGTTACAAAGATATCACAGTGGATCCTACTGAACCTCCATTCACCAACCACCTGCAAAGAGAGAGAAAAAGGTCAATATATCACCAAGGATGTGCTACTGAGAGGGTCTAAGGGAGAATTTTGCACAAAGATATAGATGCTTGCTGGTAGCTGGCATTCTGCTGGTTCAAGAGGGATCAAAATCTTGTCTGCAGAAAATCCAGCTGGAATCAGGTTGTACGCAATCAGTCACATGTTGTGCCAAGTAGGATTGTTTGCCATGGAGTGCCTTCGAGGACTTTGTCCTGTCTGAAGGTCTCAAATGATGGCATGGCCCCAAAGGAAGTGCTCTGCTCCATCCAAAGTATTCTTTAGAGCATTCCCCCAAGGGCTGGCGTGATTTTTGTCCTTCCTAATTCCACTCTTTTACTCTGTACTGAGTTGGGCAGCTCCAACAGCAAACAGAAACCTGGGCTTGGATTCCAATGACATAAGGGAGCAAAAGTCTCCTCAAAGTCAGAGTGAACAGTGCAGGAGCTTAAACAGGTCTCTGAAGCACTGCAAAGTGTTAGGAAGGAAATACATCAATTTTATATCCTGAGTGCCTCTATTGTACTTACAGCTTTTTATTAGATGCTTTTTTGCAATTACATCTAGCAAAGACCAGCAGTAGAGAAGCAGGAGCTTTCCTCCTTCTCAGTTTAAAAAATTGGGGTAGAAATTCCTCGCTTTTGTGAACAAAGTTAACTTAATTCAGATTGAAAATTCTTTGAGGCACTGCACGTTGTGATAAAGACAAAGAAGTAACGATAACGCTTTCCGTTACTAGTAGCCTTTCTCTTCACTTACCTTGCTATTGAAACTGAACTTTGCCAATTAAGCTCAATAGCAGTTATCAGGACTGCTGTATTTGACATGTGATGAAAAAAGTATATTTCCCTCTAATAAAAATAGAGTCCTACTGCATTTGAAAATAGCATGAATAAGATACCTATTCTTCAGTTATTTCTGCTCTGATATACATAACCACGGGCAGCATAAAGAAGGGAGAAAGAATGACTGCATTGAAGCCTGAGTGACAGTTGAATGCTCAGTGATTAAAAAAGCACTTAAGAGACAGTTACATCAGTAACTTTGACAAGAATTTGCCCAAAGGCAAAGGTTTCCAGCCAGACATAAGCCTCTGCAAAATCAGTTTCCTGAACGCAGAGTTTTGAGGTCCTGGGAGATGCTGTAAACTGCCGCGGTTCTTTCTCTTGCTGCTTTCATTTATGTAGGAGAGATTTCAGAAGTTTGAAGGTAGATTTGTTTGCATTGAGGCTGATTTTTCTTTTTTAAAGGATTTCCTCTTGACATTTTGTCTGAGCTTGTGACATAGCCTTAAAAAAAAAATAAATTTGACAGAACAAAGGGTTCTGGTCAGTTGTGGTTTCAGGTTGCAGCCCCAGAGAGGGACCAGTGTGCCTAACCCACGTCGGGTCCAGCAAGTCTCTGTCACGGTTTTGCTGCTTCAAACCAGCAGTAGGTTTAGTAGAATGTGAATAAGAGCAGAAAGGGCAAAAATAAATTTTAAAAAAGGTGTTGAGATGTAGAAGCCTGATTGTCCAGCTTGGTGGGTCAAGGAAGCTGAGGTTCCTGACAAACTCCATGTACATACGGGCCCAGAAAGGGGAAAGCATCTTACATCGTCTGTGCTTTATTTTTCCACCTTAAAGTATGGAGTGTCTGAGAGACTCTTAGAGCTGGGCCTAAGAAAGCCAAAGCTTCTCAGAGCATAAGCCTCTGCTTGAAATAAGTTGTTGCAAAAGAAGAATAGAATAGAAGAGCATAACTAGTCCCAGAGGCATTGACTAGAATTACAACCAGCCTGGTCATGTTAATAAGCTTTAGCAGATGCATGATGCTTTACATTTCTAAAGTACCATGAAAACAATAATTAACTAGAGTGGTAATTAGTATTGTGGTTTTGTGGTTTCTCGACAGCCTATGTCATGTCAGTGGGTTTGTTTTGCTTTGCATTAATACCTAATGGGCTAATTGATTATGGCTTCTTCCTCTGTTCTCTCAGTTTTATCATTTTCTCTCATAAACAAGTGCCTGAAAATCAATTGTAAACTCAATATGGTTTCAGTCTTGTGCTTTCTCACCACTGTTCGTTCTCTCTTAGCTGGGATTGCCACCAGCACGCCAGCTCTCAGCTGACAAGAACGTGGGCATCCCAGCGAAGGGGGGCCAAGGGACCACTCATCTTCTCGTAATCTTCCCTCTAGACATGCATGTCATGATTCCGGACTAGAGGCTTTTGCCCTCAAGTAAACAGGTGGTGGTCTTGGGAGCGTTTGGCTTTCACAAACCACCGGAGCATAGTGTTCTTTTGTACCAAAGTGACGTGCTAATGGCAGCAACGTGAAAAGCAGCTCACTTGTGATTCTGTTTCTCTTGTATATTGTGGCATAAAAGCTCTGGGTTTGCATCCGACTTCTACAATCATCTGCTCTTCTTACTGTATCCTGGTTTGGCTGGGGCAGAATCCCGGGCCAGCCGTGCTCTGCAGGCTGTTAGCAGTGTGGAGTCAGCCAGGGCAGCTGCCCCCAGAGCTCCAGGTGCAGCCCAGACCATGAATGTCATGGTCAATGTAAAGGGGGAAGTTTGCTGAGGATGGGGCTCCTCCTGCTCCTCCTCTTCCTTCTCCCCATCCCTGGAGAGGCTTGCTCACCATTCTGCTCCTGAGGACTGCCTTCCTGACTGTTGTGACCACCGTACCTTCACTGGGCTGAGTGTAACTTTACATACTTTATATTGGCATTAGTATTAATTTGGCTGTTGCATTAAATTTCTTTCTATTTCAACCCCTGGGTCTCCTCTCCTTTTCCTGATCCCCCTTCCTGGCTGCGGAGGGGTCATCGGGTGGTAAAGCAACTGCTCTAGTTTAGCCCTGGATGTGGGTTAAACATACGGTAGCCCCTTCAGAAATAGGGTTTTAATTACTCTTTGATGCAGGTTATTAGTGTGACAGCCATGATGTTGTTGCAGACTCCTTCCATGCTTGGGAATGCCCAGCTCATCCATGTAGCTTTGAGAACAAAATGGGGGCCCTTTTGCTCATAACCCCTTTATTTAAAGGCCAGATTTTAAATGCAATTGGATTGTAATTTAGGCCTCTGAATAACAGCATATTTTCAAGTCAGCCTGTCACCTGCTATCGTGCCCATTGCCTGGGAAAATCTGACCAACTGTTAGGAATTTAAAAACACTTTTATTTTGGGAAATTAAGGACGTCTTGAAATAGCTGATGTCCAACCTTCCCTCTCTCTGCCTGCTCACCACAAACAGTACTGCAAAAGAAAACCGAGTCACCTACCTCCAGATAGACCACCCAAGGCATGACCAGAGTTGCTACCAGCAGATCTGCCACTGCCAAGCTCACGATCAGGTAATTAGTGGTAGTCTGAAGGGCTTTTTCCCTGGATACGGCCATACACACCAGCACGTTGCCAAAAACAATGACAAAGATGAGGAGGGTGAGCAGCATGGCGTAGTAGTTGTACTGAGGCTTCTGGTCTGCATTGGACTCGTTCAGGGGCTTGCTCCAGTTCCTGTCACCGATGTCACCGTTGTACCAAGAAAGGTTTAGGGGATCCATGGAGGTAAAAGTGCCAGGTTCCAGCTCCACCCTGACATAAAGATGTTGAAAAGACAGTCAAAGGCCAACAGGTAAAATAAAAATAAAACAATAATGCATGTGTCAGCTCACTCTTGGGCTTCTCTGGAGCCTCTTCCCCCTACCCTGAATTCCTGTGTGCAGAGAGTTGTCTGGACACAGATGTCTGGAAATGCAGTGAAGAGCCGGGGGGAGGCTGACCTGATGGTCAGATACCTAGGCAGGGCTTCAGGAGGTTAATTTCTACTTCCACTTCATCCTCCAGATTTCTGTGGCCAGGGATCTTGGTGACTCTGTGTTACAGTTGACTCAGGCAGAGTGCCTGGGATTTTTGTCGGCTTTCCTGACGTAAACCACTCGGTTTATTTTTCATGCGCTTCATGGGGCTTTGGGCCGTGGTTTTTGTTTTGGTTGGTTTGTTATTATTATTATTTGTTCCTTTGGTTTTCCTTATTTTTTCCTCCAGCAGGAAAACAAATAAAGAAATAAACCTATGAATCAAACTGTGATGATAATGAAGCTCGACAGTAGCAGGTTTGAAGGCAGGGCTGGACGGTGCCTGCCTTCTGCCATTCCCCCAGTGAGGCTGCAGTGCAAAGGGTGGGGGCATGACTGGGTGCCATCCCACAGCCCCGCCTCTGCAGCTCCTGGCACTGGGAATATGGGTCTCCTTGGAAATCTGTGGCATCATGGCAAAATACCATTTCTTCCCTGGCCAACGGCCATGTGCTGTGCACCCTTTGAAAGGTAATACATTAAAAAAATCATGGTTTTTTTTCTTGTAGAGTTCCCTAGAACCTTTTTAGGGTTTTCTGTTTCTTTTATCCAGCAAAGAAAACTGCAAGTGTCTCTTAGTCTTTTGGCCTTTTTCTGTCTCCGAGGGCTGAAAGGATGAAGGATGAAAATTAACTGAACAGAGATGAGGAAACAATACTCTAAAGAAAGGTTGCTATCTGGATAGAGAAGGTTTTGAGTTATTAGCTGCAAATGCAGACAGCAAAAGCTACTCTCTGCTGAGGAATATGTATAAACAAAGCTAAAGAGGGATGGGGTGTGTGAAGGGAAGGTTGCACTCTGGTGATACCCTGCAGTAGAACTGGTGTCTCTTAGCTTATATTTCTGTAAGGTGCAGGAACATCCAGGAAGTTTCATGGATTTTATGCCAGCAGGTGATGCGAAGCAGAGGTGTCAGGACTCTGCACACCCCTACGTGGTTGGCATCCAACTGCGAGGATGTCCACGTTGTAAGAAACCAGCTAAAAGCGAAGCCATGTCATGCAGACCTTGGCGGTGGGTGTTTGTGTTGGGGTCTTTGTTTTCATAGGAAAAACAAATTCCACGTTTGCAGTGAGACTGCAGTAGTTTTGGCCACTGGCTCTGGCATACTGGAAAGACTTTGTCCTGGCTGTGTGGTGAGGCTCTTCTGGCTCTTATTTAGGTGGGGTCACTAAAGAGCTCCCAGGGTAGGATCTGTGCACCGGGTGCTCGTGGTGGTTGGCACCGTCATCTGCGTCCTTCCCCACCATGTCTGGGTCTCCCTAGAGTTTCTACCCACTTAGAAAATAAAAAGATTTCCACATGATGTGTTTGCCGAAGCAGCATGTGCTAAAATGTGAATATTGCCTCAGTCTGCAAATCATCTGTGCCCTCCGCATAACTGTGGCACAGGCAGAACTGGGCAGGCTCAGATCTGACTGGGGTGCACCTGAGTCTGCCGTGCAGAGAGCCACCAAGGCCCCGAGGAGAGGAGCACTGAGCTCCATTTCCCTTTACGAGCTAATCGGCTCCCTGAGCTCACCAGAACCCCTGATGCCAGATGCTCCAAGGCCAAGTGGAGCAGTCTGACCCTAATGACAGGGCTCTGGCATGGAGCAGAGGCAGGCGAGTGCTGACATGGAGTCATAGCTGCGCCCCTGAGCAAGGTGAAACCCGGCGCTGTCCTCTTTGTTGAAGCAGAGCTTCTTTGTCAGCTGGTACCTGGGTGGAGCGAGGCCGGCAAAGCCAGAGCTGTCACCCCCGAGCTGCCGCCCGCCGCCGCAGAGGGTCTCTGGAAGGGCATTAATCCACTTGGATCATTTCAGCCCCTTGCCAGGTTTGCTTGTGTGTTTAAAAGCAAAGCATTGAGTTCTGTACCCGGGCCTGAAGTAGTTACTGCACCAAGAAATGGTGGCATGATGGAAGAGTAAGGGCAGGAGCTGTTTAGCCAAAGTCTGCGGTTACTTTTACTTTGGTCTTGGGGTTTCTGGTTTGGGAGATCTCGAAGTGACCTCATTCACTGCTCAGCGCTTCCTATGATCAAGTATTCTGTGTTTCTCAAGCTGCATCTCCCCAAAGACCACTGTGATTTGAAATCTGGCCGTGTTCTCTGACACCCCCAAACAGGCCCTCTTGATTTTCTTAATAAAAGATGAAGTGAGTTCAATTTATTAGGCTATGTAAGTGATGAAAGTAGCAAAACATTTGCAAATATCAAATTCACCCGGGAACAATGGCTGCTTTATGTTTCACTGAGCTTTTGTGTGCTTTTCTCATTCAAAGAACAATTTGTATAATAATCCTTGGAAATTTGTTGCATATGGGTCCTTAATAGCTGATAATTCGAAAAGTGTCTGTCTGACAGTGCTATCAGCGGCACTTGATAGCTCTACAAATGTCTTCTTAGAAACTGTCAAAGTGTCAGAAATTAATTAAATGTTAGCTTATGTGACTCAGAGTGAAGGGGAAAAATCAATGCTAAATGCAGCAACAGCTTTTTTTTTTTCTTTTCTCCCGTTGCCCTTTGATAATGCAAAATGATCTAGAGAAGGCAGAAACATGCATAAAATGCAGGATGGGAAAAAAAAAAAAGCAGGAACATGAAAAAGTGTCTTAACACTATAAAAGGAGTGGAATGATTTGGCATCTGCAGGATCAGCCCCGTGGTCCTATTCTAGCTCCTTCTGAGCCCTGACTGCAGGTCACAAAGCAGAGTTGTGCTTTATGGAGAAAAGGCCACGTCTTGTCCGCAGCGATTCCAGCTCGCGTTACGGGCTGCTGCAACTCGGTGGTGAAGCTGAGGAACCATAGACAGCTATTCTCTCATGTCCATCTATTGGGCATTCACCTGATGGGAATTAGCAAGGATAGAGAAGGCCCTGGATAAGTGAGCAAAAATTCTCTTCTGTTTCCCTCTTCAATTTCTGCAAGATTTTATTTTTTTTCTTTCAGTAGAACCCTTTTTACGGCAATAATTTTTGTCTCTTCAGGCAGCTGATCATCATAGGGAAAGTTAAAAGATTGTTTGAACGTTGTACGAATGAAAGGGTTTGGTGTTGCTATTTAAAAAAAAAAAAAGACTTGGGAAAATGAAACACAAAATAGTTCCAAGTATTTTGCATGAAACAGGGAAACAGAAGCACAGTGTAATTTGTGATCATGTAATTAAAGGTGGTAGCAAGTACGTACCCATGTGGTTCAAAACTACAACCGTGTGAACAACTCTTAATTCCTAACTTTTGAGGGTTTGAGTTTTCAGTCCTAAAAATAACCTGAACTTCTCCAGCCACAAAACTGGCGTCATCTAGAAGCATTAAGGTGGCCATTAGGGTGTCTTGTTAGTCTTTCAGTTACTGCTTTAAGCAGCACTTATTATTTTACTGCTGACAGTTTCTCGGTGGAGAGGAAAGCAGCACTTAAAAAAGGTGACTAGAAAAGAGGGCTTTTTACTGCGTTTGTCCAGGCACCTGCATCTTCACGTGGAGGCAGAGGGAAGGGATCGTAAATACAGAGAAAAGGTGCAAAAGAGCAACGAGCATCTCACTATGCACCGCCCGACTCTCCTGGTGCACTACAGCCAGAGACAAAACTCTCAGCTTCAACTGGGACCTGGGAGGCAGAGGCTG